>DWEI01000447.1:0-21911 GCA_018245875.1 Mysoria ambigua
CCTCTTTAAAAATGTGCGTTTTAAGTTTAAATATCACTTGCTATTACAGTGAAGGAAAACATCGTGAGGAAACCTGCATATCTTAGAGTTGCAGCGTGGCAGACTACGGCCTTAACACTCTCATTCTGAGAGGAGACCAATGTTCCAACAGTGGAACGATAAAGGGTTGATATCATATTAGCCGGGGATCGATGGTGGAAATTCGATGTAATTTATTAAAATTTTCAATATTCAACATTATTAAGGTTATGTCAAAGAGTATTCCTTGAGTTTGTCATTGATAGTTTGACTATTAAACTGTGAATATTTTGTTTTATGTATATTATAATTTTTAACATTCAAGTTTTATGCGCATAGTAAATAAAAATTATGCGCATCGTAAATAAACTTTAAAAATGCCAAATCTCAGACTTCTCTATGTGCATAACATTTATATAAAGATTTTTGTTCATGTAATAATTATTCGGGAACCCTGTGTCCAGCGGTGGACCTCCCAAAGTAGATGGATGAAATGTGACATGGTTAGGCTAGTGGGCACTTAATTTCTGTACTTTCATTAGGTAACGTAATCATTCTTAACTAACCTGCATACTTCAGAGAAGCGGTTAATAAAGACGGATTAGACAGATATATAAACTTTTATCTTCTGTCTCTTGATAGATTGTATCTCGTGTTGCTAAATCATTATTATGCTACGAGTCCTCTAGACCGGAGCATAAAACATGATTCTTATAAAAGCGTTGTAATGTTCGCATAATGGTAGACACAGTACAGAGTTAGTACGGCCTCACAACTGTAATTCAGTACTGTAGTTTTTTTTCGTTAATTTATCCATGTCCTGTTTTACATTGTAATTAGCAGTTAGTACTTCGCGATTTATTGCTTCCGATCTAACATTATACACTGCATTAACTGCACATTTGCTAAAATAAACTGAAATTAATAGCTAGTATTGTCGATCAATTAGCTTTTACCATACTCAGATTCATTTACTTTTTACAAATTATCATAACGTTCCTAATAATATAAATTACTTATTTAATGACGTTTAGGTCGCTGCATTTTATATTAAGCCAACTTTGCAATGCTCAATCGAAATTTTGATTGTAACATCACAAATTACACTCTAGGACCAAAGATACTTAAAATACGTTATAATAAATTGTGAATTGGAATTTTGTGATCGTTTTCTACATTTCTCACTTTAAAGAACGTATATTAAATAAATATAAATTACACCTTGTATAAAATCAACAAAAATCACGTCAAATTACAAATAAACAAATCAATTTCCAATAAGTAATTTTTCAACGAAACATTGAGCGCTTGTAAACTGCGTCGTCCTGTTGTAAATCATTGTGTATACAGCGGAAATGAATGAATTTATGGCGTCAACTTTGTAGCCATAACCGTACGAGGGGTTAAAGTTGCGCAAATTGTTGGACAATATTGCTCGCGTTAAGCCATCGCGGGGTTGCGGTGAACATAAATATGGCAAAATGCGCCCTGCAAAGAGTATTTAAACAAAACAAAATGGCCGCCATCTGTCAACATCAGACGCGTTCGTTCAGTCACACGGCCACGCCGATGGTTGGCCGAACTTCATCACTCGCACTGTCCCAGTCGCGATAAATCAATATTAATTGTTGATGGTTTGCAGGCTACGGTACTTTAATTTGCGGCTTGGTACTGTCACGGGTGTGTGAGCAAAATTTTATGTGTATTACGCATGTGTCTGTTACAAATATGAATTTACGATACACTGAGTTTCGTATTTTCAAGTATTTTACGACTGTAGATTGATAGAGAAAGATTTTTAGAAATTACGACAATGTTTTGAATATTTGTTTTGTTACTAGTTTAATGATGCTAAATTCATAGGAAAAATATTTAAATATCTTAAATACCTATATAATTGACAGAAAAATGTATATAAAACGCAAGGCGAGATCACTAATGATTTGAATAATAGCATGGTTAGAGATATGTAACTTTACGCCTGTAATCCCCGAAGAGGTAGGCAGAGGAATGCAGAATACTCCCTCGTTTCACCGGTTACGTTTACGTCCCACTATGTAATAAGAGGCCATTATTGCCATGCATCGGGCACATATCCAGATTCCCGTCCACTACCAGAATTCTATTAGAAATTTTACCAAGCTAGAGATATTAAGAGAAATTATTTCATATTAATAATATTTAAAATATATCCTTTAGTAAGATATGACCCTTTCCTTCGTTCAATCATTTATTCATTCCTTAAATCAATAGGTTTTAATACCGAATTTGAGGAATTCATGAGTTGGTACATTTCCTTTATAATAAATTGTTTCACGTCATTTTAAATTTACTGAACATAGTTTGATGGCGTTTATAATCCTAACACACAAAATCAGCGAAACGAACAAGTCGTGACGACGTCCCGATTCAGTTCCTTATTATCGTATTTCGCCAGCTGTGACGCCGAGAGCGCGGAACATGAGTTCGCGTCGCGTTCCTCGTCTGCGGACACACGCGACAACAATTGTTACATATATTATATGTATAAATCTTCTACAAACGTCATTTCATATTTCGAGCGATATTTTGTTACTGTGCTGTACAATTATCTGCCTACCCCTTCGGAGATTACAGGTGCGATTTATGTTTGTTTTAACTTTTCCCAGTTAAACTATTTAGCTACAGGTCTAGTTCTACTAATGATACATATCACTGTGATATACGGTGCATAACAATTTATTGACACATCAACTTTACCGGGATTACATTACAATAAATTTATATCGGCCTTAAATGCACAGTTAAATAAAACCATTAACTGTTTTATTGGCAGATTGTGGTTGGTGGTTGTGCAACCTGATAGTTCAACTTTACGACAAATCAATTTCGTTATATCTTGTAATAAACAAGTCTATTGTTAGTAATATATTCCGAACATATTCTAGACTTGAGCATTAGCAATCCATTAAAATAGAGTGGTGATCTAATTTCCATCCAGCTTTGTTGGATGTGACTTGAGATGTCGGGGTTCGTTATATAATTTAATAACCGGGACTTAAGATTCAGGACATCGATTGAAAAAGTAATTTATTCAATTGCTTTTAAGGAAAAATTAAGTAACAATCTCAAGCATCCGCCTTGCGTGAACATCTGCACGTTACCTTGGAGACGATCGTAGAAAATAAATTTGTTTTAATTTGATCTATTATTTACTTTTGCACATATCGTATCGTCTTACACATATGAACAGGAAACTTTATTATTATTTCTAAAATTATTACCGACCCTTTTACTGTGTTTTGGAAAGTCTCTTCCTAATATTAGAAAGGTTATAACTAGTGTTAGCCACGCTGGTCAAGTGTAGGTTGGCATAAACTTATAAACTTGATACTTTTCAATGTTACATTGGGCATTTCAAATACAACATGTTTGCTCTCACGAGTGCAATATGGGTTACAAGTAACGACTGCGCTCAGTATTTTCGTCTTGCAGTTCCACATCTGTTCTCGTTTGTCTCTGCGAAGTATTCTTACGTGCACTTTTGTTAGAACTCCACATTTTCTGTTGTCAGTGGCAGCGTAGCACGGTGCATAGATTGCGCGCCTAAATGAGAAATTCCTTGAGTATGAAAACGTGCTTCGCTACGATGTGCTAGGGATGTAGAGCAAATTGCCGGATTATGTCGATAACTTGGCAGTTGCTCTAGTAATTTATCGAAAAAAATATTGTTTTTCGATCACCAAGAGATAATTATATCTTTAAAATATACAATTAAGTAGTTTCGTAGTGCAATCGATCGATAGATTTTACATTATTTCAGAAATAAGACATACATATGTATGTACCGATATCTGTTGAAAATATTAGATTTTCTGAAATACATTTCTATCATGATCATTATCGTAATTACATCATCAGACCGTGTCCCTTTAGAAGTAGACGACCAATTCTTGTAACGTGCCGCTTTTGGATACTCGTATGTTAAAAATTAAAAATAACACGACTCGTAATCGACAAAACATGCGAGCATGTGTACCGCCCTAATCCCGCGGACGTAAAGAAAGTGCCCATCTGGAGCGTGTATTAATTCGAGGCTGAGGTAATGTCGGGTTTATTAAAGTCTCTCGAATTTTCTCTCGACTTTTCACCTCGTGGCCTTCCTTCGCTTAATTATTTTTATGGCGGCGAATGCCTCGTGTTTCCTCCCACGTGCGCCGTAGATTTAAAACTGTGGAGTGTTTTGTTCGCGACTCCGGTTTATTTGTAGTGCAGAGAAAATTGGATTTTTTTTGTACTTTTGGATATAATTTTATTATGTTGGAATCTTCCCCGTGGTATTTGGATGGTGATAGAAACGAATTTAATAAATATTTTTATTATTTCACTGTTTCAAAGGCCACAATCTACCACGCTGGCCGAGTGCATGTTGGCAGGCTAACAAAACCTTAAATATCCTAGTTTTAGTTAAGTTTACAGAAAGTTGTACATAAAGTTAAAATGTATTATTCTCATGTTAAGAAATAATGCACATATTCTGTTGGTGTGAGTTTTTCTACTAAGTATTTCTATATGTTTTCTACTTATTTATATGAACGCTCACGTCACAAGCGACGAGTACTTAAGGAGCGGGCCTAAGTAGCGCAGGCGTCCTTAGTAAGATTAACGTTTAATTATTTAGCTTGCTTAAGAAGACGCACATAGCTTTTATAAACTGTCTGTCGCTGAGCCAGAAGTCTTCAAAGCCGGACAAACGTATGAAAAGAGTAATTATTGCATGCACGTTAACCCTTGTGAGGATAAAAATCTTTGGACCTCGTTGCCCTCCGTTTCTACCGTAAAGAACCTAACGCGGTGATATAATTTTTTTTAAATAATTGAATGCCTCTTTGGCCGTGTTGTGTGCTAATGCGACGGACGAACAGGAGGTTTTGGGGTCAATTCCCGGATCGGGGACTACAGAATTTTTTAAATTTACATTTCCTAGTAGCGGCTCAGAGTCTGGATTTGTGCCCGTAACTGGTGAAACGTGGGAGTGTGCTACACTCCTCTGCCTACCTCTTCGGGAATAACAGGCATGATTTTACGTTTTTTTTATGATTTCACACTAAGACACGGATATCACAATGAGACGAGCCCAAGATTTTCTACATATTATGTATATAAAAATGGAAATATTATAGTTCGTATCGTAATGTTGTATTTGAATAATACGTAAATATTTCAGCCAATACACAATCCGCCTGACGTCGGTACGCGGGGCGCGCATGTCGGCAAATATCTCAATGTATTGTGCCGTATTTATTCCTTGGAATCTGAAAGATGACTAACATATCTCTATCCGAAGCCGATAGCTGCAGATATACGAGTATCAACTCGTATGTTTGGGAATATTTCAAATTTACTATCGTTGCCAAGATTTGTTTGTAACCTATATTGAAATTGATAGGGGGCGTGTTGTTTTGTGAAATGTTATTGTCGTATCATGTCGCTGGGTCACCGACGTGGTAGGCAGAACGTATCGAGTGGCAAATATTTTTTATCTACTTCCCACGCTTTTTCTACACCACTCTCTTCACGTATGTTAGTTAAATTTTCGAATAGATTATCCATTCGACTTAGACGAAAACGTCACGTTTACAGAACGATATTTTTTCATCGATTGCCAGAAATATTACCGAAACGTCCACCCCCGTAAGCGTTCCATTAAAACTTAAGAGCATTTTCTATTGCCCATAAATATAAATATGTGATAAGAGTTGAAAAGAAAGCGCGTTCGGAGTGTTAACTAGCGAAGACAAATGGATTTATATAATGGAGGGTGTGGGGGTGGCGGGTGTGACGATAATGGACGTCGGGACGTGTTACTGGAGGCTTGTGGGCGAACGTGGCGGGGGATGTTCCTCGCTTCTCCAGTTCTTGGTAATATTGTGCATTATGCCGACTGTACTATGGAGATAAGTATAGGAAATATGGATTTCCTTAGCAACATAATTTAATTTAGTCATGCACTGTGTTAAAGATGTTTCGTAAATAAAGCGAGTAAATTTAGTAAAAAAAATTGCAAATTATTATTAAATAATTATAAAAAAATATTATTAAATGATTTCGTTAAATGGTTTCTATTAATGAGGTTACTGTTAATAATGTGAAATTGAATAATTCTCGACAGATTTTTAAAGTGTTATGTAAATGAAACTTATCCAACACTCCAGTATAAAGAATAATTGACATTTTCACGTTGCACGTTTCTATTGAGTACGTTAATTATTTAATTTGAATTTAAACATAATTCATGACACTAAATATACAATTACTATATTGGTATAGTGAATAGACTAATCATAAAGTTTTCGCATCCAGAAGCAATATAACACGCCCATTCGCACATATCGTACGCTTGCACACATGTGCATACAGCAGGCATACACAGCATCAAGCAGGTATTCATATGTTCACCGTTAGGAACTCTACATTTCAAACTCAGAACTTCCTCCTCTGACAGTGTCAGAGGATTTTGAAATTGCCCCGTTCTGTGTTCGTCGCTACATAAAGTTGGTGCATCTTGTTTGCCCTTATTTCCGTATAACTCTACCTCTCTCGAGCATCGCCCGCGTGTTCTGTACCTACACGATGTGAGGCTGTGCGCAATGTTACGATATCTCTCTCGTACGCTGCGGCAGTTTGAGACACTAAGTTTCATATCGTTGTTCAAACAAGTCATGGGTTATTTATGTTTTTTATAAGTCATAATATACATACATACTCGTATGTAGAGATAATGTTGTTAAATATAACTATATCAACGCTCAAAAAATATAAATAAGCTTGACTTATTTAGATAAGCAAAAACAGAGTGTCAAAGATTTTAAATTATGTAAATAAAATAAAAAAAGGAATCGTTTTATACAAAAGACCTTGCAGAAGGAATGTCAAACAATGATTGCCTCAATCCGAACAGTCGTCATTATCATCATCCTATCTAAGCCCACAGCTGCATATAGGACAGCTGGGCATGTCCAAAAGGCATGCGTTGGAAATTATATAATATAATGAACAATCAGAACAACGCGAGGCTTGAATGATGGAAGTAGATGTATTGTCTATGATTTCCGGAATGAATAGAAAATGGAAGATACTCAAAGTAAACTTGAGAGAGAGTCGACTTTATTCAGGGATAAACACATATGTAACTACTGATTAAATTTCTTTAAAATATAATCCCACAGAAGTTTATGTTGACTGCTTAAATGTAATTGTTTGATAAAACTTTTATGAACAGTAGGTTTTATTATAAGAATGGTAGTCGCAAGGAAAGGAAAAGACAATATTTTAGTGGAAAACCTAACGAAATATATACCAAACTAATTATCGTTAAACAAATTTCTTATAAACTAAAATAGTTCAAGGCATATATAATATAACAAAGTTTTAAATAAACACGTAACATCTGTTATTGCAGACGAGAATATTGCTTTTAGATCTAATAACAACAAGCCCCTAACGAACGACGCGTGGGAATAGATTGCAGATGGAATTTCTAAACTCGGAACGTGCCTAGACCGGTATCGGCTTATCTCGGTATGGACTGCTCGTAAGTCAGGTCACCGTTTAATGTATTTGAAGCACTTAAACCTAGAATTTATAGTGCTATTTACTAGTTTTTGTGCCATGATTGGATCTTAATCGTTAGTTTTTTCCGCCTACACGTTCGCGTGGGACAATATGTATATGGTTTCGTCTTAATCAGTTGATAGTTTTTCCTTTACATATATCTTGATTTTCTACCTCTATTTAGTAAGTTATATTTATTGTAAGTCAAGTGAAGTGCTGGATGTCTCAGCATTAGACTTGTTGATAATTTCATTGGAAAGTGTGGGCGTTGAATTGAACGGGTCCTCAATATAAGTTAAGTTTGCCCGTTGGCACTGAGATGTGAATAGGGGACAACGAAAGCGTGGGCGGCGCGTGGGTTTGAGGAGACGCTAGACGGTACTGAGACAGTAATAACCGTTCCTTGTGAATCAAAGGACAACTAAACATGGATATTGTTTGCTATCATATCATATATATTAGTGTTTGCTTTATCTATATATTGTAAATATCATATTCGGTTGCTGTCCAATGGGAAAGGAATAGAGAGATATATTTGGGATTGCGTAAATTTTTGATAGTGCTTAGAAATTTCAAGTGTAGGACAAGGCGCGATGGCGCCCTGTGGCGTAAGCCTATGTCCAGCAGTAAACTGAGGTTGGCCGCTCAAACTATTGAAATATATATTTTTTATTTAATATAGTTATATTGTTTTAATTATTGGAATCGTCATCAACCTTTTTATTGTTTCACGGTTTGAATTGGATTTTCTTACTTGTAGAATACTTTTGAGTTCAATCTCATTAATGTAACAACATTCGTGAGCGTCTTAAAATTGTTAATAAATAATAAACACCAAAAAAGCTAGACCTCGCAAACTAACCGCATCGCGTCCTCAATGTAGTCCACGGTATCGTAGTAACTAGATTTAAACAGGACGTACATACATTTTGGGAGCGAAATGCGGTTTTGGGGCGACGTGTAAATGTTTGCAGATAGCGCTCGGCGGCTCGCCGCCCACAGAGAGTCCTCTCTGATATTTTTCTTTATTCAAACAAATGTTGCAATGTGCAACATTTTGTTTTCTACTATCTTAACCGAGATAATTAAAGTATTTGTACAGTTTTGGTTACTCATTAACTGCTAGAAAAATGATAAGTGCAAAGTAGAGTTCAACATTTTTTGTAAAAGTACTGAAGCTTGAAGAAGCTGAAAATATAGACACAGAGCTACGACTTGGAATAAATTTTATCCAGTTTATGTCGAGCCCTTACTGAGGCGGTACGTCGAAGGTCTATAGCGTATAAATCATACCCACAGGATTGAATCGTAACGAAAGCCTCCGACCAATCAACCTTTATCAAAAGGGTTTGCGTTGTATTGGAAATAGAGCCCGATCGCTATAAAATAAAACGATGTATGATAATGGTAGAGCTATGTACAGAACATATATGTATGCATATAAATCTAAAATTTCGTCTTTTTGTACATTCTACATGTATTAGTTTTGTATTCGTTTTAAATATATGTAATTATACATACCATAATTTTTCCCGATATTATTTATTTCTTGACATAGTTCAGAGAAACGTTTTTAAAGGTAAATTTTAATAAAATACCATTGAACGAAACCTTACGAGACTAATTTCATAGGTCGTCTCGTAACGAGAAATAGAAATTTGATAAAGTTTTAATTACTCTCTTTAAATTATACGAGATACCCTATTGCGGCTTATTCCAATAACATTTCAGTTATTGCTTATGATTATGCTAGATCGCTTACAGGGTAAGCAGAGTGCACCAAGTCCTAAATGTTGATTTACTTTTTCATTTGTAACTATATATTAATTACTTCTAAAGACCTGACGAGTTACCCGTCTTCTTGGAAGTCATTATAATTATCATAACTACTGTGCTATCTATTTGAACACCTCTACGGGTATATTTATTATTTCCAACTCAGTATCTCCTTACCAAACGCATAACTACCCTATTTATAATCTCTTTGCGCGCTGGCCACAGTCCCCTGACACCTCTCGCACGCTGCCTATGACATCAAGCGCACGATTGAAACTGGATTTTTCTTTAGACGCTGTCAGGTGTACGGTAACTTATTAAATCTCTTGCAAACTTGGAGTGCAAATATTTTTTGGAAAAATATTCTCATGGTTATAATGTGTACTAGTAATAAAAACATATGTAAAAGGAAACGATCGATTTTGCTACAAAATTATATTATTTAAATTATAGGATGGTATGTATAACATTATTAACAAATTCAATTTTCAATTATCATTAGGAAAGATCTACCCACACAGCGATCATGGATTGTTTTGTTTTTATATTGTTCCAAAGTAAATAAATGGAGGCTTCCAAAAAGTTAATATTATATCATAATTAAAGTAGAGATTCAATTTACCCACAATCAACGCACAATGTTTGGAGGCGGCTAATTAAAACTTTATCAACTTTCATATTTCGATTGATGGTTTTGATAAAGTTCGAATGTAATTACCATGTTTGTATATCAATTTGGCTTATTTATTATATACGAGATATAAATATCTTCATTCGCTTCATCGAGTATATTCCCGATGCATGGCAATAGGCTCACCACCTATTTCATAGTAGGCGAAACCTGGGAGTGTTCTGCATTCCTCTGCTTACCTCTTCGGGGATTTCAGGTGTGAAGTTACGTTTACGCTTCGTTGAATATGAATGCGAAAAAAAACACATCATTTTTACTAAACGTATCCTAAATTGAATTGATTATCGTAGTGTTGATTTTTTTTATTATAAACAACATTTATAAAAGGTAAATTTGTATTTATAACATCGAACAGATCATGTTTCAATACACATTAATTAACACAGCTTCACCGATGACTCAATGCGGGTAGTTGACAAAGGGCATGATATTTAGACGCTCACGGCCCGCTGAGCGCTCATTCGAGCGTCTGAGCCCGTTAGGGACGAACGTGGATATATATGACTGTATTAAGTAGCGATTTCATAAATGGAATATTGTTATAATAGCAACGTTCATACTGAATGACACTTTAATTACATCTGTAGAAAATGTAAAAATGTGCAAAAATATCTTTACTGTTATTGTCATAATATTACAATTACGCTACTTCCCTTGCGAGATGGATTGGGAGTACCCAATGTAAAATATTTCTGTCCTTAAATAGTTGTTCTGATCTACCAAAGTAAAATCTAAAATCATTTTAGCCATATTCGAATGGACAAAATGTAGAGGACACATCTTTATCGTTCCCGTCGCTGACGAAGTACGCTCGACGTTACACCAACATTCATCGAACATCAGAATCTCACAATAGATTCACTGACCGTGACGTGATAAACGCACGCTTAAGACTTCTTTTATCAACGCCATTTCCCCCGCTGTCCGCCTTGACTCGACGTCGATGGATGCCAGGGCGAACAATACGCGCGGAATACGCAATCTATCGAGTACGACGCCGGCTCGATTGAGTTGTCTTCCAATAAGGTGTCAGCGACACGTGACGTCACAATATTGTACGTTCTTAAACTTTTATTTCGCTTTGAGAGACATGGCTGTCGCGGTTCTGGTTATATTTTGTGTTATCTGTCGGGTTCGAATCCCGTGTCCGGCGAAGTGTTGGGTTCGTCTGTCTCGGAACTCGCAGTAGTCTCGGAATCGAGAATTGTGTGCGGTGTATCGTCACAGATTCCCATCCATTGCCCAGGTCTTGTGACTGGTGAACAGTGGAAGTGCCACGTTCTTTTGCCTGCCCGTCGTGGAAATAGGAGCGAAATTGTATTAAGCTAGTCTATGTACACGAAGTTATACAGTTCCGTTACAGTTTTAGAGTTGGAACGAAGTTAGGGCACTTCGAGTTGACATTTCCAGGCCTAGATGTAGTTAAATGGAGTCTGGATGGCTGGCGAAGTTTGGATTGTGTTCATTTGTATGTACTAAGTATATGTACATAGCTTCCAGTCAGAATAATTTTCGTTATTTTTGGATGACATTAAATTAGAGAAATTTAAAGAACAGCTGTTGCATGATTGTAATTAAAACAGAAATATTGAAGTTTTATTTTCAAGTAACGTTAGCTTTTTAAGAATGCTTAACAAATTCGTCTATTACGTGCAATGTAATGAAATACAGTAGTTACAGCGACTGCCAGTCCGAAATTGCTGGGTTCGATGCCTAGATCGAGTACCTATTTATGTTTTTTCAAATGATTAGTAGAAGCTTGTAGTCTAGATTTGCGCCCGCTGTATAGCAATAGACTATCACTGTGGGCCGTAAACGTATCTGGCGAAACGTGGGAGAATACTATTTTCTTCTGCCTACCTCTTAGGGGTTTACAGGTGTGATATTAAGCTTTTCGGCGACATAAATTACGCTGACCAAAATAAAGCTGTGGATAATAGTAATGAATAATCTTTTGTATATATTATGTACATTAAAACAACAAATAACAAGGCCTGATGTTCTGTTACAATAATATAACTGTATTGGCGGTGCGGAGCTTACATATACATATATACTTATATACATAATGTACGTGAGTAGTTATTAGAAAAGCAATGGACTGGAAGGCTGTTTGTGTAAGGACCAACGAACACTGTTCGGTTTGTTTGTGTACAATAATTATATTCAATATATTTTGGTATTCTATATTGTTATAGACAATTATTTTTCGACCTTAATAAATATTCATATGCGTCATTACTTTTCTATGTATTGATAATAATGACGATTGTACTGTACCATATAATTCGATGTACGAATTGATTTTGAATAATTCATGTATTGTTTATTTATTGTTCATTATTATACACACAAAATAGTTCACTGGGCAGGTTTGTAGAGCGTTCTGAAAAAGATAAATTTGTCTGGATAGAAATGTGTTTACCTTAATCATGAATTCCTGAATATGTGTACGAATGCTGAGCGAAAACGCCTTTTATCTTGAGCTAATAAAATGCCTTAATAGCATCTCCCGTCTGGGAGTTAAGTTTACATTCGCCCGTACTGCCGTTACTTCGGGGTGGCGCCCTCTACCACCCCGCGGGGAAGGTAAGCTGTTCCTACAAGCACACCTACTTTTTACTCTAACAGCACTATAATAAGGTCCAATTTGCAAGGCAGCCGCCAGCCGGCGCGACGCGAAACGTACCGTCAGCTTCTGTAATTAGGTACATAATGAAACAATTTGTAATCGATCAAGCCGATGGTACTCGGCCAATCGTCGTTGAAATATATACCCTTTGTCTCACCGTTACAGTTTATTTTACAATGGAATATCATCGCAACGAAACATTGAGTTGTCCCGTTTTTATACTCGAAACTCGGGACGACGGGGTCGACATTTGCGTGCGGGTACAATTTTTCTAGAAGGCCGTAGACTGTGCGCGAAGGGTGTTCTGTGTGCGCCCGTAAAATATGGCCGGGGTGAGCGTCGCTCGCGTATGTTAATGTTTTTTTATCGTTTCCGCTCGCAATAGGTCGACTGATAGGATTTACACAGCGTTATATGTACGTAGAACAGACGGCCGAACGACACGATCTCGTTGCGAACGGGTATAAAGTGTAACGCTTTCGTGAACAGATTGTTACCGTACAAGTAATGGTTTTTGTTGTTATTCAACCGATACGAGTTCGTTTATATTGGGACATATACCGTCCTAACTTGTTCCTAATAGTCGAGCGAGTCTTTATTGATCTAGCTAGTAATAATACGCTTATGTGCCGTAGGCTGGCTTGTATGAATTAAGACGATTTTATATTGATTACATAAATGCGTGTATTAGATAAGTTAAAAAAAATAATTTATTAAAACATGAAATATTTCATTAATTTAAAAATTAAAGCTTTAATCTATCTAACACGTGCGTATATGAAGAGAAAAATGAGTGTAGAAGCACATCAGGTGTATTGGGGTAGCCTGTGTTGGATCTGGCGAGACTAATATCCTGTTTTGTGCATATGTTTTAGGTTCATTATGAACTTTCATTATCAGAAGCAGCCATTCGTATTGGGTACCCGGTAATTGCGTCTTTTTTTAATGTTAAAATATATCAGTTTCATGTTGTTGATGTTGATCAGTTGATTTGAGTATCTAGTATATATGAGTCGCCACGTTTAAAAATATTTTTCCTTTTGTAACATAATTTGCAACACTTTGAATTAAGATAAACTTATAGTTCGTGTTAAAGGGGACTCTCATAGAATAAATTCCTGATTTTCTAAACAACTTATTCGCATCGACCTGCTCGTTCTGAGAGGTGATTTTAAACGTAACTTGGTAACTTTTAAAATTTCACTTTGACGAGAAATATACGGAAAGGAATTTGTGAAGATTCAAATTTAGATGAACAAAGTTTGTTTCCGATGCTTTCAGAAGCACTTTGTTGCCGCGTCTCAGGGGAACGGTGGAGGCTTCATTGATATTAACTTCAGATATTTTACCTTATAAAATATCGAAATCAGATACGCCATTTTGTTGTACATCTTTCCGTATGAACATAATTGATAAAAGAGGCAGTATAGCGTTATGTATGAATAAACAAAAAAACAATATATAAATCAAACAGCGTATACGAAATGTGTGGGTAGTTTTCTTCACTGCATTGAAACATGCCGGTTTAATTCTGGCATCTTTGGGTACTTCTTCTTCTTCATAAAGACAATAGCTGATCGAGAGCTGATCAGCCATCATGAAATGATTAGTCGCAATGTCCAGGGTGCGCCAAGCAGTATGTACCTATATGTTGGTATTTTTTTAGACACAGTCGCCGCTCGGGGAGGCTCCTTCCATGCATGTCCTTCTCGAACTCAATACACCCGTATCAGTTGAGTCGTACAATTCCTTTGTTCTTTTTTACTCTCTTAGTGTCTATTTAATTATATTTCATAACGCGTCAATGTTTTTTGCAATGAATTTCGTTATTATGTACTGCCAGTGTCTCGTACTAATAAGTTTACTTGAAAGTTTCGGCAAAGCTCTGGAATATACCCACCGTCCCACGGTTTTGATATTTCTGTCTGGACTCACTGACACAAATAGTCCTTTTAGCATAGTACTGTTCCCACAGTCCTATATCCACCATTTTATTTCCACAATCTTATTCCCAGAGTCCTTAGTAGGACTTCTAGAACAGGCTGTTTCTGAACTCATTAAGTACACGAGTACTTAAAACTCATCGTCGTCTCGTGTACTTAAAACTCATTAAGTACACGAGACGATTAACATAACTAATGATAAATGCAATTACTATACTCCGCTGCCTACTCCTTCGGGGGCGCACCTTAGCGATATCACGTAATAAGCAATATTAACGCAGTTATTTTATCGCACTGTTGAAATAATATTTTTTCTTTTTACAGGTAAGTGATCGGAGGGAGGCAATTTCGCAAGTATCCGTAGTAGGATTTTAATTAAAACGGACAAGTCGGAACAACTTACGGTCGGCGAGGATCTTCGGTCCGGCCCGTCGCCGGCGCCCGGGGACGTTTCTCGCATTCACCTATGTCTGGTATTTGAGCTTTCATAAAACGATTAATCCGTGAGAGCATTGTTGTTGCACAAAATTATCTGCTACTTAAATTTGCGTTCTATCATTCTTTTTAATGATAGTCTTAAAAATTTGATATAACGAGTAGTCCAATTCGTGAAACAAATATTTTTCCTTAATGGGAATTGAACCTTCGTCGTCGAAAACCAAACAGTTCAAAATCGACCGTCAAACTGTGCCGATCACTAATATTTGTGATGTGATGACTCGCCGAATCTAACAAAATTTTTATCACATGATTGCGTAACTGGACAATAAGCAATAAACAAGTTCTCCAGTGAGGGTTCCACAATGTACGAACATAGCCATGCTTATATGGATTCTTATGGGAATTTTATGGGAAGTGAAGCGCCGGATGGGCCCTTAGAGATGACGTACTTATATAGTTCGCCTCGAGGCATAGAGTACCACGCTGTTCCATTCTTATCGCTGTTGGCAATGATGTACTTGAGATATGGGATTTGGGTTTTACAAATGTTATCTTTTATTAAATTGTCAAGCCATTTATGGGGTAGGTAGAAAGCGCCGAGTGCGCATGGATTTTGCAGTAAAGATGGTATTTAAAAAGGTTTAAAGATGAGCCTTAGAAGAATTGGCCGATGTTCTAGAAAGTACTATGGTAAAGAGTGATAAAAGAATATTTTTTATTTATTAAAACAAATTAAAATTATTTTCTCTCACTCATTAGTTTTCCCAAAATGAAACTGAAACATGTTTAAAAAAGACTGAGGTTTTTGAAAAACATATTTGAATTATTATTATTGTTATATGTGTGACCGACTCTGACGGAGTGGATAAATCGAAGCAGCAGGGAACGGTACATTTTTGTTATGTTTTATTTAAAGTTCAGCACTGATCGAAGTGGAATAATTTTATATTTTCAATGTAGTTTGTGAGACTCCCGATAAGTCTGGTACACGAATATATATCAAGATATATACATATATACCATTTTTGAATGGTCAATAATATCCTTATCACAGTTTTAAGGGCCGTATCAAAGCATTCATAAACCGAGATGAACGACCTCAGGGGGGTTATTAAGCCATTAACAATGAAATAGCACCCCTACTCTTATCTCGAAGCAAATGATACGAACAAAACAAATCGTTTCAATTAACTTGTACTTGCTGTGACGGCGTATCTTTGACGACTTCCGTAGCATATGAGCCTTATTACTATCAACATAGAGTTTATTTTCGGATGTGGTTACAGCGTAGTTACGTCGTTTAGTTTCGGTTTGATACTGCCAAATGCTATTGGAGACACTGGAAGCTCGAAGTAATGGGAGTTGGTTAAGCTTCTATTACAGTTCCATGGTATGTCTACGTCACGAGCGGGGTGCAAATATAGGGGTGGGTGCTGCAAAGCTGACGAGACAATTTTGTTCCATTTAACGTGAAATACAATTCATGTTAGACGTAACTCTGGGAAACTATTTGTTCTATGATTGTATTATTATACCATCAAGCCAAGTGACTTAAAGAGCAGGGCAGCGAGGACCGAGTGCCAAGCATCTCCGACGTGATAATTTATTTATTTATCCAATAAGTAAATGAAAAAAATGTAAGTCGGTCGTGTTGGTTGCGCCCTGCGAATGAGTGCGACTGCCAATCGAGAGGTTCTGGGTTCAAATCCTGGGTCAGGCACTATTGAATTTTTCTAATTAAGATATTCCAGTCGCGGCGAGGAGTCTGAATATGTGCCCGGTATATAGCAATAGACACAACACCTATTTCATTTGAGACGTAAAAGTAGCTGAACGTGAATTTTGCGTGTATTACATACACTCCTCTGCCTACCTCTTCGGTGATTACAAACGTGATTTTAATAATTTTTGTATCAACTAGTTACTTTGCCACTATTCTGTACCACACCAAAGCGTGGCTACCATATGTATGGATTGACTCGCATTCTGTTTTAGTCTTTAATCGACACACCCACCTCGAGTGAACTAAGACCTACATAGCGCTGGTGCTTAAAATGTCGCTGAATCTCTTATTGCAGGCGAGTCCGCTTCGCGTCCATTTTATGGTCTCGTAAACTTTTTACAGCGCCCACGCGGCGGCAAATATCTTGAGCATTGCTCTCCCACCGCGCACTGCTTCCGTTTGGACACAGATACAGACTGTAGCTCTGTGCTAATGATTTATTTACTGTGTTACGAGGTTTTTATCTCGGTTTTGACCAAAATTTTCAATATTTTGACTTACGTTGAATGTTTTTCTCTCTTTTTTATTATTTTACATAAAAATGTAAGGTTCTCGGGGGTTAAATCGGTGTTGTATTAATGAAGGTTAGTTTATTATAATAAAATACGGGTTGATTCGTAGAGAATGTGACCAAGGGTTAAGTCCGCCTTCTGTACTGATAAGTAAGATTTACGTATTGCAATAAAATATTATTAGTAATAAGTACAGAAACCTTTATTTCGGTTATGTACAGGATTCATCCATTTCTCCAAAATAGAATGAGCTCTCTTAAATTTAAATTCTTCGTCACTGAAGGTACCAGGGACCGATTGACAATGAGTTAAAAATTGATCTCGTATGAATAGCAACGCATCGCGATTAATTGCACTCGTATAACATGCAAAGCTATCAATTTGTCAGTTCAATCCAAATACAAATGCATTTGCAAATCAAAGCATCGCGGGACGTGTCGACGTAGAGGGTGAGTTCCGATGACGCGACGCTACGAAGCCGGGGGCGGTGTCCCCAGGGAGCCATCAGTGCCCCGGAGCACACAAGCCCAGCGGCGAATCAATACAAACACCTTTCGTTTGCAGTCGACAGACATCGCCGAAGGGGGCGCTGTGTTTGCAAACTTGTTAACTGTGGATTAACGACATGTGCAGTGGAAGGATACCGCTTCGATGTGAATTGAGTATGAGCCCTGGTGTGTCAGTAGTATTATATCTTCGGAAATTCTTAGCTGATCCCTGCCTATCCTGTTAGGGAATTTTCGTGATGTTATATTAACATTATAATGTACATTCAATACGCTAATTGTGTTCCATATATAAAAATTTAAACATACAGAGGTAGTAAAGCCATTACTCTAATTTATAAGCCAAACAATAGATAAATTTCAGTCACAACACAATGAATGAAAGTTATTAATACAGATTTTTACATATATTAACACTTTTACACACACACACCGCTACACGATAACGTGACAGCTACAATAAAGAGCATAAGTACAACATTTTTAATTTCCATAATGGCTCTTAAAGCCGCCAATTCTTTTCAAACAAAAAACAACAAACGGATTTTTCCTGTACTCCCAAATTGGGCACTCACGTTTTAAATCTCAAAGAGTTCCCCTCCACGTAACCCAATAAAGTCGAGCAAACTCCGGGGCAAAAAGGGGAATTTAGCCGGGACAAACATGGATGCTCCATATTTTTATAATGCATGTTTAGCAAGCGCCCCGCTTATTATATTTTCTCTGCGCTACGCCGCTCTGGAGAAAAATTCATTTTCATAGCCCTTACATATGCCTGATTCGTGTGCGAATTTAGATGGTAATATGGGTATACTGATTTAGATTTGCATAATAACAACATGGATTAACGGCAGTTGGATGTCAAATAGTAGCCGACCACTCTGTGGGACTGCCAGCACAATCAATGGAGGTAACGAGGAGGACAATTGGAAATTTGAAAGAGTTTTGTCTCTTTTTAAAGTCCTCTTGTCTTAACTTTTCTGCCCTATTGTTCTTGAAACTGGGGTGACTTAAGGTGAATAACTGCAATTTTAACAAAGACATATAATTTAATTCACGTTCCGAAATCAAAGAAATGCTTTTATATGGCTTAAAGTCATTAATACAACAAGAACCTATTATATACTGGATACGGGCGATGACTCATTTATTGCTTAACTATATTATATCTCTCCATAATTCATAACTGATACGCGGAGTTTGAAATGTCACCTACTCCCTAACAGACAACGTTGACAGTAAAGTAATAAAGATCATAAAGAGCAATCAGCGTGAAAATGAACACGAAACCAGCTTTCAACGGCGGGACAGGGAAAATTTTAAGCCTCAACACACTAACCTAACCTCGACTTCATTACTATACGTACGTAATTCTATTGCGTCAAATGAGCAGTCAAAACAGCAGTAAAAGAAATAGCAAATTCATTTGCCGAGCGCACAAGTATACTCGAGTGGTCGATCGTCCGCGGCGCGAGTTTCTCGTTCTCGTGTTAACGCGCCGCTGTAGCGCTCTCGGCGGCGATCGGCGCGGCGCGCACCGTCGAGTCGCGGCAAACGACGATACCGCTTTAATTATATCTCGTTACCTGTTCCGTTGCTTTTTTTATACGGACGGACAGTTATTTTGGCGTTTCATTGTTGTTCGGATGATGTAAATGTGGAGATGTTGAAATTGTAACGGCTTTTAGTAATTTTCACGTTCACTTTCAGCGTGTTTTTTGTTTATGGGGCGACGATAAAACTGGAGTTGATGAGACGAGTACGTATATAGGAGTTAGGATATGAGATTTGACATTATTAAACTTTATATGGGCAATAAGTGTGGAAACCTTAAATTTGTCCATACTAATATTACAAATGCGAAATTAACTATGCTTGTCTGTTTAGCTTTTACGACCAGATCGTTGGACAGTTTATGGTGGAGTTTTCCATAGTGATAGTCTGAAGCCCGAGTAACAATATACAATACTATGTTTCAAAAACTGATGTCTATGAGCAAAATTAAGAAATTAAATACTGTATAAAATTACGTTTTCATATCCACGCTCATTGTGGTGAAGTTTACTACGTAGATATCTCTATCATTGGTAGATATAAAAAAAAGAAGATATTTTTATTAATGTAATCGATAATAAAAAATCGCGGTTAAAACGTAGAGTATGTGCTAAAATATGGTAGATAAAATAAAACCACCATTCAAGATAGATCTAATTAATCTTATCACAACAATATTACATACAGATTAGCAAGAAGTCCATGTATGCAATAAAATGAATTTTAAGTTCTAGATGCTTTAAAAGCGACAGCTGGTACGTAACGGAATTTAAATTACAATATGGGAAAGTTTATGACTGCAAAAGGAGCGTTGTTAGTGGTTTGAGGTCGCCGTCGACCTAAAAAGGGTTGGTTGGAACCAAATAGAAAGGTTCAGCCTCTCCGCCAACTTAATTGGAAACTTGACCATGCTCCAAATTGCTCAGTACTCTAAAATTATAGTACTTAACTAGGTATTCATTACTTGCTAATTATTTCAGGATATATGTGAAGATCATCCAAATTTATGATTTAACTGCAATGCTATTATGGTATCGAACGTTTCTAAGATATAAATGTCTAAATTTTGCTGAATGACGACATTGTTTCGATTATGTTACGAATACTGGTTTATAATTCGTAATCAAAAACTCCAAAAATTCCAAGTTAGCACGAGCATGCGGTAACAAAACTCTGAAAGAATATAGCATTTGGAGGTAAATGTTTTGACACCGTCGTGTCCACACATATCATATTATCAAAAAGTTTATTTCTATTCAGTTGACACTAAAGGTAAGTTGGGAACAGTATCTTACTGGATAATTGAATTAAATAATCCTTAACCTGTCGGTGAGTTTAGAAGCCCGACTATTTAAATACAAAAGGCTTTAATCTAAATGAACTCAGCATATTCAACTCTAACACAAATAACGGCCCACGCAGTACTCAATCTCGGATAGTCGCTCTTCGGTCCACACACTTCATTTGTCCCGTCATCCATAGTCAATGGAATGGCATTTACAATTCCGCCGGACCTTTTAGCTGATGAGATACAAGCTATTCTCGCCCTTAAATATTGCAAATCACACCATAATTGGGACTATGATCCTGCGACGTACAAGTCTAATTAACATAGTTCCAGTGCTGTTTATTTAGTCAATAATACCCTCGGCTCGTCTAAATGTTGATTTTGTTTTGACATTCCACTCGAATTAAATACCATTGCAAAACGACTCTCTCTGGATTTCTAAAATAATTATCAATGTTTTAAAGTAACCAATGCTATAAATACAATTCTTTAGTTGATGATATTAGGTACCAAAACAACATATTAGTTAGAATCTACTTACAATAAAAAAAATTCTTCAAGCACACATATTTAATACACAATAAGACATATAATATGAAAAACCAATAAAAACAAAAACAGTTTAGTAATAAATGAACAAAAACAGTTTAGTAATAGATAGGGTTTAGTAATAGATAGTTGCAATCGATGAATTCATGATGAAGTCATGATTGATGCCAGTCTTTTGATGTAGGCTATCAACGTGTATGCAAAAGAGAACTCTTTTACTGGCATCAAAGCTTCCCTCAACTTTGATTGAAAAATAAATCAAAGCCACATTTCTCGTTTAAAAGCGTTTCACATTAATGAGGCAGAATTTAAAATACTCAAAGCTGATAGCTAGAGAAGTTTTTATAAGTAAAAAATATTATAAATTGGAATAATATTGAAAATGAAAGTAGTGAAAGTGAAATCATGGAAAAGTGACGTATGAATAAATGATAGCGAAAATAAAGTATTAGGTTCAACTTCTTAATTAAAAAAAATGACAACGCCACTGAGTATCTTGTTAGTTCTTCTCAGTAGTGGACGTGGTACGAACCAACGTAAACTTATCTATATTGACGTTTATATGTGATTGCAAATCCTATATAAATAAATGATTTTTGATTTTGATTTTGAGCTCATTTAAGTA
>DWEI01000448.1:0-21892 GCA_018245875.1 Mysoria ambigua
GGCTCACAACCTATTACATAGTGGGACGTAAACGTAACCGGTGAATCGTGGGAATGTTCTGCATTCCTCTGCCTACCGAAGGGATTACAGGCGTGAAATTACGTTATCGAATTCCTTCAGTGATGTGTCGCTTCTGTAAGCAACTAACTACTCTATAGAGTTACGTGGAAGTGTCGTCCGTCCATCGGTCCGCAGTTTTCTCACATTAAACTGGACATTTGAAATTATTGACGTTCGATTTTGCTAATTAAAACTAGACTCAGCGTAGCTAAATGCCTTTAAGAGGGTTCCCGGGAAAAATAACTATTGCCCTTAAAGGTCCATTACGCACATACTTTATTGTAACTGTTCAGATCTCCTGTCCAATCTATTTTTTCTGTGCGTCAATTAAAGCAAGTCAATATGTACAAAAATAAATAATAAATATTACACTCATGCAACAATTCCAATCACATATCCAGAAATACCAGGTTTTTCTTTGAAATAAAACCATTAAAATTAACGTACATGTCTACCTAAAAGTCATTATGTTCATTCCAAAATGTACGTCAGTCGTAATGCGTTTACATTATCACATGAATTATTATGGACAAATATTCCAATAATAATATCATCGAACCAAAAGCTATTTTATCATGTAATCATATTTTATGTAACAGCATACTACATTACGAGGTTTCGATTACGAACGTATTTAATTTACGTACAAATGAGAAAGCGGAAAGCAAACAACAAGTGATCATCATCAACTTGTTTAAGTCCACTGTTGGAAATTTAGTCTCCCCAGAGTATAAAATTATCTATATAAGTGGGTATTTAGAAATAATTCGGTAGCTTTCAATACTCTTTCGCTCTTAGTAGTGTACTTGATAAATAAGAAAAAAACACTGCAATAGTCCATCTATTACGGATCAACGAGTCGAGAACTAATTGAATAGAAACACTGGTGATAAATAATTTAATAAGCTCCCGCTCTCGAGGGTTAGCGTAAGGCTCGCAACAGACGCGCGATTTTCGTTTGAAAAAACCAACAACTTGAAAAAACGGATGTGCTGTGAACATCTAAACAATAACAGGTTTGCAAAGCTTCTTAGTTATAGGCATTTTTAAGACATGTTATAGCCAGCATTGATTTTTGTATATTAAATTGTTTTATTCTTTCTCTGTCTCTTTAACTATGGCTTTCCATCTGTCCCTCTCATATACTTTTTGACAGTTGAAATTCAAACATTCAATTACCACACATGGTTACCGATATCAATAGTTCTATACAGTACCAACGCGATCGGCTATTTGATGGGTGACCGTAACCGGAAAATGCTTTAACTCGCTGGTAGGGTAAAAGCGGTTTAAAATAGACTGCAGTAACACATGGCCGCCTGCAAGAAGCAGCGTGGGCGTGCGGATTAAGGGCAAAACTCCTTCAGGGAAGACCTATATTCAACAGTGGATTCAGATAAATTCATGATGATGATGAAATGATATGCTGATCAGTCTTTCACAGTCGTATTTCAGGGTACAATAACGAATAAAATTGCATGTAACTTCATTAGAAAAAATTGCCTAACTCTATTGTTTCTTAACTATCGATAGAATCGATTATTTATAAAGTCGCAAGTGTGGTATCGGCTTAACGCATTCCGTACAATTCGTAGAAGAACGGCGCCCCACGGTCTGCTACACTGCCGGACGTGGACCACTGACACGGCCGAGGTTGTGTAGCCAACAAAGAAACCAGGGATCCCTTTGAAAACTGCAAGCGTAACTATGCGCTTACGTATCACGGTAACTGACGCGGAAACAAAGATAAAAAAATATGTACATATCTGCACTATGAGAGGGAATTATTATTTGAATAATTTGTTTCGAAAACACAAAGGCACATTCTACAGTAGTAGACGTGTGAATTATTAAAGAGGAACAAGAAATGACTAATGAAAATACAGTATTTTTATGCGAACAGAGTGGCAGAACTCAGAAAGCAGCAGTTACCAGAGACCACAATACCATTTGCGGGGTGCCCCGAAAATAATTTTATAAATATATCTATATTATTATGTCTTAGTCGTATTGTTACTGTCTCGTTTGAAGTGTTAGTTGCAGACGTGGTTGCAACTTATACAGATATAACATCACACCCGTAATCCTCAAAGCGGTAGGCAGAGGAGTGTACACGTTTAACCATTAAAGATTACGGTCCTCTATGGAATACGTAGTGAGTCTATTGTCATACGGGCACAATCCAGACTCCGAGCCACTACTAGAAAATGTAAATTAGAGAATTCCCATAGTGCCCGAGCCAGGGTTTGACCCTGGAACCTCTCGATCGGCAGTTACGTGTGCAGCTAACGCGACCAACGAGGCAGTCAAGAATGTCATAGTGCCAACAAACATGCAAATCATCGCTTGAAACTATAGTACAGAACAATCATAAACGCAATTATCCCGATCATAAAAGCATAAAAATAAAAAGCCATTTAGTAAGCAATGTCATTTAAAGTATGAATAGTATGAAGAAATAAAATTTCAATATGCGCAAAAAGAAGGGGGTAATTGACGGGAGAGATAATAAGATTCTTTCTCACCTAAAAACCATGAGTCATTTAAATTTTAGCGACAACGAAACTCGAAATTGCTCAAATTAAAAGTTGAGGAACGTCGAAACTTAGAATCGAACTAAGCGACGATCGCGATACAATTCACACCTCACGTCCGTCGGAAAGTAACGACCTATTGATTCGGATAAAGATGTTGGACGAAAAAAGTTGGACGTAGTCGCCTCCGCTGCTCCGGCGCCCACAATGGGCAGTTAGCGGGCACGGAACATGCACACTCGGGAAATCACTCAAAAAGTTAGTATCTGTCGATTGTGCGCACTCAAAAACGAAACCAAAATTCGAAATTCTAAAATGCAGTAATTCATTAATTACTTTAATTTCTGCGACAGGTCCGCTATTTTTCTTCATAGTATCATAGCGTTTGTTATTTTATACTCTGTTATATCTATTGAAAATAAATTTATATGTGTAATAGCACATTGAAGTAATTGCAAAGATCGATGATAATGATAAAAATAATTCGAAGATTAAATTTCTGGCTAATTTCTTCTCAAGTTGATACGTTGCTAAAAGTTGAACTACTTTAGGTATCTGAATTATTCCTCATTTATTGCGCAGTAAATTATTTCATTAGCCACTGTCTTATACTCCTCTCCCTGTTTTCGTAAATTATAGGCGTAAAATTAGGTTTTTTGCGTTTATTTAACTAGCAAAATTAATAATATTTCATAATCTTTATTTACAACTTAGGTGTAACGATTACCTGACTATAACAAGCAAATCAGCAAAGGAAATTCCTCGGCAAATGAGGTCTTTTTCGCGACAGGCGATGAATGTGCAATGAACACGGCTAGTTATTCAATAAAACATATTAATTAATAGTTAGCATGTATATCATTTATACTCATTTAACTTGCCGATATTGTCAGCATTATAAGTGTACGGCATTTCGTGGTTTTCAGTGGAATACGGTTAAAAGGATCAATGTCTCGAATATTATTGATCAAAAATTTTACAAAATTGGTAAAGTTGGTATTGATTAAGCAAGCATTACTTAAAATGCACATATATATTTCGTCAAAACTCCTTTCTCTACTTTTGGAGGACAATAAGCTATTAGTGGAGCGCTCTTGGAAAATGCTCGAAAGCCACCACCGAAGCTCCAGGTAACCTTAAGGGCGAAACAATGAAACCTTTAGAATTTTTCCATGAATCCTTTGCATACAAAACATTAATTAAAAGAACGATTCGAGTTTTTGCGCACATCTCCTCACATTATAACATGTAAATGTAACGGCTTAATATAAAATGATTTAATTAGCAACCACACGCATTTAAACTCGTTGGGTTTTTGTGGTTGTTTACTTAGTAATTTACCAATTATAACCAGTCAACCCAATTATAAAGCCATGTAGGCTAATCAAGTGCATTTGTTATGGCTTAGTAAAGATACATACGGCTATTGACGCTGTCAATAGATATGAAGTCTCGAATATTGTTGAAATAAAGTCTTTCGTAAATGTAGTTACGTTAAATTAACTTTCTAAATTTAACTTTCCCTAAATATTCTCAAATTAATGATTGAAATAGCTTGAATAAAGACTAATAGGTCTTGAATTTAAAAACACGAATAAGAATATTAAAGAGTGCAAAAACCAAATAACGTTTTGTTTATGAAAAATGTTTTTCTAAGAAACGCAGTTGTTGTTGCAAATTGACAAATACCTTAATTTTTCTGTTGAATCAAAACTCTGAAATAAATAGTGTCGAAGTAGTGATTATGTCCTTTTTTGTGTGATGTCAATAATGTCTTTATATAAATGACCACTTAAATAATTAAATGCATCAGCTCATGTTATTTATTGCTTGAAACCTAAATATATTATCAATGAAGGTTTACAAAGAGTAACATTTATTCTCCAACGTGTTACTATTCCTATTAATATTGTTTTGGTATTAAAATCCATAAAAACTAAAAATAATTTGATTTTAATATAACACAACACTAAGCATAGAGATTCAAATAAGTATATATTCAAAACTTAGTGTTCATTATCCGGCAACACTGAATTGACAAATTTGTCGTCGTGTGCATACACGCCTTAAAGCGCACAAAATGTACGAGAATTGATTATTTGACAAAAACGAGACGGTGACCAGAGTTCCGACGCGGCACGCGTTATGCGCAGACGAAAAAAGCCCGCTGACGCGTCTGAACGATTTGCGAGGGCGAGCGGAGCCGCTAAAAACGAATAGTAAAAAATCATCCACTTCGCTGCTCGAATTCGACGATATAGAAATTTTGCCGAATCCCGAAAAGCATTTCGGCGCTGACTGCCGCTCTTTTCATAATGAAGCAGACAACAATCAGAACGTACAAAAATAAAAGGAAAAATTCAAACGTCCCTTGGTTATTTTATACTATCGGAAGTTTTAGAGACAGTACGTAAAACTAGATCCCGTCTGCATTTTAAAAACAATTGGGTTTAATAGTTATCTGAATTAATACGAATTTATTTAAAAGTTAATTATAATTTTAATGAACGGTAAAATTAGAATGAGTACAATAAAATTAAAATAAAATTTAAATTTAACGGTATGTGACAACAGATAGTTATCAAATTTAATAACACAGAGCGTTTAATAAACTAAGTCTCTCAACACTCACTCAAGATTTTTTAATGACCACTGCAAAATATACTTCATTTTATTCAGTCTTCCATAATAGAGGCTTACTTACAAATATGTATAGGAAATACTGAAGCCGTGCAGATAATGAAGTGCCTTTAAAATCGTGTCATCTATAAACGCACCTTTGCAACATCTGCATGCTAGCTATTAAAGCCGACTATTTGTCACTCTGATGCTCATGAAGCTGTCGGCGATGGTGTCAAAGCTCTTGTGAATCTCGGTTGGCTGAATGCAAATCTGTTGGAGATTGTTTTGTTTGTTCTATTGTATCGTGGCTTCCGTTGTTTAGTGGCTCGAAGTTCTAATATTCTATAAAAGCTGGCTTGTTCACTCGTTTGAAATGTATATAATAGTTTTATCAAATGTCACTTCTTTTGCAGCTCATATCATTGTCCTCGTCACCATTATTTTCTTCTTTTTCATCATGATCATAATCATCATCCTGATCTACTTGCTCGTTTTATCTATAATACGTGGATAAGTTTATCTATATTAAGTTACATTGACTACGGTTGAAAATCTTATTACTGTATGTTATGAAACACTATATGACAAAGAAACACAACAAAATATCCAAGTACGTATATGTGATTGTAATTTTATTAAATTATATTAAAAATCAGCTACTTCGAGACCACCGATGTAATTTTCTCAAGATGTGTTTTAAAACATCAAAAGGATTGGACCCATATTATGTAACACTATAAGAATTATTATTCCTTGAAGGGAGTTTCAAAAAATTGATGGGCATTTAATTCACGAACTTTAGCTTCAATTATTCGGAAATTAAAATCGAATTAATGTTAATAACGGACCTGACCGATCGCCAACGAACAAAGACTGGGAGTATTCTACATTCCTCTGCCTACCACTTCGGGGATAACACGCGTGAAGTTACTTTTCTTTAATATTGCACTAGGAGGAATTCAGATTGTTGTCAGACAAAAGCCGCACGATATTTTTAGAGTTTTCTGTGTTAAGCGGTTATGGAATGTATGTTAACAATGATCGTTTCATCCAGTTATTTCATTATTTTATAAAATTATATTGGCAAGCATGCCGACAAGCTATCTGTGTATAAGTGATCACCTTTGCCTCGAACTATGTCAAGAGTTGCTAATACGTTGCCGGCATTATAGGAAACCTTTTTTTGGTCACGCTTGTTGTGAAGGACTCTAAACAGTTACTCGCTTCCAATCATACAACTGTCTAAAGAGAGGATCTGTAATTGAATAAATATAGCTGGAGGTTATCGTGAAAAAATCGGCCCATTCTTTGACAACTTATTTTAAATTAATTTCAAGGGAAAGTTTACACGGAGTCCCTTGATTGTTTATGAACATCACATCCTTACTCGGAACTGTCGTATCTCGTGGAAGCGAATCTAAATATAATTTAAAAAGAAACGTTTTAATTAACAACAAAAATGATTTTATAATCGCTCAATTAATTTCTGAAAATTGTGCAAAAGAAGATATCGATAAATGAAGTAAAATAACTATTGTAATATTCTCACGCCAGGTCCCTTAATGGGTAGGTAAAGAGCACAGAGTACCAGATAACAGTATATTTATAAACTGAGATACCACTTCTAATGTTTCGAAGATTTTTAACTTTTTATTATATTAGGTTACAAGAAAAGAAGGGCATATTTTCTGGAGACACGTTAACTCAACTCATTCGTAGCAGAACAAACACCACTTAAATTATTTGCTACAAAATGTAATATAAGTACACCGTGCTATGGGCATCTTCTTACCAACCTATCTATCGAAAGCAAGGAATCGGTTAAAACAACTTTGCAGTAATATTTCCTTCCATCCGCTACCATCGGGGATGTATTAATAATAGCGCCTTAATCCACCAATTAAACTACCCAATACACGCAACTTTTAACCAACAACACCGTTCCACTCACAAACGCTGCCCGGGAGTGTATCGAGGCACGTTCATTAGAAACAATCGGGCCAATTGTATCAGAGCTCCCCTTAGTCCCTTAGTAGGGCTATTCAAAACGCACTGCCCAATGGGCCCATTAGAGGCGTATAAATCGCATATAATAGTGTGGACACGACGGACAATGCCACTGCGCTCGAGGTGGTATCACTCGGTACCATAAAATATATACAATATATTCAAGCAACAAAATTAACGAATAAATAAAAGTATTTATATAGATATTTATTTGGTATGCCACTATAGGAGACGTACGTTATTAAAGTGCGCAAAAAGGAAAAATTAAAATTATTATGTTCCCCAAGAAGATGTAGGGGTTGGTAATCAAATTACTGCGTTTGTTTCAGTCGCTAAACGGCGGAGATTTACAAATTATATTATGTATTCACATTTAAATCACAGTCATATACAAAAAAAATATTTTCTCCAAATTAGGGATATTTATGCTTAGCTGACATGGAAACATTACATAAAGTATTATCAAAACCATGTAGATTTATATTATTAAGTACCATTAATGATATGATGTAGGTACGTGAATA
Organism: Mysoria ambigua; assembly: GCA_018245875.1. Lineage (NCBI taxonomy): Eukaryota > Metazoa > Arthropoda > Insecta > Lepidoptera > Hesperiidae > Mysoria > Mysoria ambigua. The sequence goes on from DWEI01000448.1 coordinate 7,748, forward strand.
TTGCACAATGTCAAATTTTAGGGAGTATTTTTACAGATTTTTGTACATTTGCATATGCCGTACAAATGAACCGAGTTACACGCTAACATACGAGTACAGAGCGGAGCGTCCAACTGCCTCGTAAATACAACGGTGTCGCGCACAACGCACGCGCTGCACAGTACGGCCCGCTTTGAATCAGTTCAACTGACTCACGTTGCGATTGTTCCACGCTGCAGGCGCGTAATCCTGACGCGATTGCGACGGATCTGCTAGGCTCATCAACTGGGCATAATGAGGAGGGGCGAGAAGGGTGAGGGGGAATGTCATGCGTCTACGTACCCTCGTTGTGACTGACATAAGTACTATAAACTAATCTAGGTGGGGACGAGAATAATGACTAGTGCAGATACCTAAAAGAGTTACTATTGTCGAATAGTAAGAGGAACATTTAAACGTAGGCCAAAGCAAATTAAATAACATACCAACCTAGACGCTATGGTCTCCATTGAGATCGCACAAGACGACGTCCCTACAGCGCATATACAAACATATACCCAACAATAAAATATCATTTCCACGCGATCAAAATAACACAACACACTGACTATTCAGGTACAACCTCAGCACGTCTCATTGAGAATCAGATGAAGATTTACTACTTAGATATACATATTATTATTTCCTTTTATACGCTAAATACACGCACAGATTGGCAAATTGTATGCTAATCTAGATTTACCGCGGACACTCGTAAAGCAATGTTATGCAACAGCATGCGTCTTGGGTGACCAACGGCAGCGATGTGGTACTTACTACACGTCAAATGTTTAACAAACGCAGACCAGTCACCTCGGCGGTAATATTAATTGAAAAACAACTTACAACGATAGAATGGGCTTATCATAACTCTTCAAATTACAAATTCTAATGACTTGCAGAGAAATGATGTATTATAGTTATCAGGCAATAACTAAACTTATTCTTTCAGACATAGAACAAATATTCCTGCAGATAATAATTGTAACATGTTCCTTTGCTTCAGCAGTCAGGTTCGCTATGAGAAGGAAAAAGACTTCTCTCTACATGTCTTCAAATAGATTCCTTTTTCAGTGTCTCCCGCAAAAGCTGTTATTAGAAATATATCAGTATAAGTATATTACAAGCCGATCCATTCCATTATCAGCACCGGCTTTATCTACGACCATTCAGCGGGGTCACAACGCTGACCACTGAACCGCTGAACTAAATCGAATTTTCAATCGAATATCCCCCTTACCTTTGCAAAAATAGCTCTTACGACCAGTTAAAAATTAAATTTAAAACTTGGTACAAGCTAAAATAATTCGTATTCCATTGTGATAAAGGGTATTTTAAATGGACAGTTCGCAGATGCGAGCATGACAAGCGCCGTCAGTAACGATAGGATCGGGCGAGCTGAGGATATAATTGTGATCAGATGACACTACGCGAATCCGTTGGGGAAGATTTCGCGTACGCTTACGTCAGGAGAACTTTCCCTTGGGTCGTTTGTCACGTATCGCTTTTTCGGGCTTCGTACTCGAGAAGCGGGAACACAAAACCCTTCTTTCGTTTCAAGAAGAGCTTAAATGAGCTTCAGCTTCATCTCCATCTGCTAGCCATAGTTGCTCCTGATATTGATTATTTTAAAACAGGTATAGATATCAAAGGTAGCCCTTCGGATATTTTAGTAAAATTTATAAATTCTACCCAAAAACCTAATGGAAGTGACCAGGGAATAATTTATATTATTGCAAGTCAGCAATCCCCATCAACTGTGTATATTCGGAAACTGAGGATAATAATAATTATTCTTAACTTTTCGATACATTTTGGTAATTTTTATTCTACACCAGTAAGCTAGCATAACACCGGGTGACAGACAGGTTGAAACTAACACCTAGTAGGTGTCATTATTTACCATTAAAGTCTTGGGTTATAATAACGTAGTATCAGTAAGTAGACAGTTGATGTAAAACAGGGGAAACAATCTAAAAACAAGAAGAAATAATAGCCGTATTGTGTACGAGAACATGCACAAATTCGAAAAGTTGAACCAATTGCATAGAGCATGTTATTTTTCCTTCTACCATGTATCACACACGCGAAGGCGAAATGGAACAGAACATACATCTAACACGATTGTTCTAAACTTTTGGAGATCCTTCCTCAGGTTATCTACAATTAACTTTGAAATTTCACAAAAATCTATGCGTCTCGTATTATATTTGATCACCGAGACCTCAACAACAAACAGACAACGGCGACAACACTGAACGCGCACACGAACAAAGATCTCGCCGGCCGCGCGGCTATCGGGCGAGCCGCGCATTAAGCTGGGCACCGACCGCGCGGCGAGTACAAACCGCGCGGCGTCTTTGCCGCGACAATCGCGCGATCGCGCGACACGAGCGACCGATAACCATCGAGCCGTTCCCTTGGCGACCGGGTGCAGTGTTGTCGCTGTGATGTGAGCCGCGCCGTTGGTACCGCTCGGGTTTGGGAGCTGAATAAAAATTGTTAATTTATTCAAACTGTTTCAACTTAACTGCATGTTACAATTTATGGCCCTCTATTATGCTTCGTGCGTTGTGAAGATAGTTCTCAGCCGTACGACCTACTTATACTAGAATAATGCTTCCCGGGAAAATTACTATGCGCATCTACATATTTGAAAAGAAATAGTTATACGGAAAAATTAAATAGGTGAGGGAACATCGGTATATCAAAGAATGTATTTTTTCATGTAAATATTGGAGGATGTAAGCAAACAAATGTATTTCACGGCTATTGGGTGAACTCAGGTTACCGTGAAATTGGGTATTTTTCAAATGTGTCGTCCTACAAATGTTTACCATTACTGTAGAATATGAAATTGTGACACTTTTAGTTCAAAAAGAAACAAAAATATATTATCACACTATAATTTAAAAAGTTGGGCGAATGTTTTGAGGCGCGAATGCTGATCAAGGGGTCCTGGTTTCGAATCCCAATTCGGGTACTATTGCATTTTTTTAGCTTAGAATTTCTAGTTGATATTTCTACAAGTGGACCGTGGTTTGGATTTCCAGTCGGGTATGGCAATAGACTCACGGCCTATAACACGGTGCAACGTAAACGTAACGCTTACAACTTCAGGGATTAAAAACTTCATGTAAGTTCAGTTACATTAAAAATTTAAAGAAAAACTTAATGAAACAGCGACAGCAAAAGTATCGTCTTTTAAGTACAAATTATTAACACTGTTTCAGTCTCTCGACTTCATTTTACTACGCAGTTCCAGAACCATTGATACAAAGCCAACGCCAATTAGTTAGCAACCGGATAAATCCAGGCCGGATAAGGCAGGGCTTGTGGGCGTGTGGCAGCCAATATGAATTAAGGTTGCCGTCGCCGCGCGATGCGCCGTACCGGTGCTGGACCACACATGAGTTGAGCTTATATGAAATAACTTTACTGACCGATTCTCTTGCAGTTACTGATCGTTCTGAAGCATAAATTGTCCACAGCTGTTCCCACTTTTATACCCAGCAATAACTTGTACTTTAAGCCAAAAAAATAGTGAAAAGAATAGCTTTTCTCTTAAGTGCTTATAATATATTAGATTAACTCAAATTACTTCCTACTACACATTACAAATGAAATTTTTGGTGCCGTTAAATAAAAGTAACAGCAAATAAAAAAAAACTAAATCTTCCCATCAAATATATGAAAGATTTAGTTAAAGCAATAATAATAATAATAATATAATTAATAATTTGCATATTTTAATACACCTTATGAAACTTAATTCCAGCTATTCCAGGATCTGGGATGTCTAAGCTCTTAATGGTAATTACTTATGCATGATTTTCTGTTTTTTTTTTGCCCGAGGATATTGAGAGATTAATTATTTATAATTAATAGCAATTTAATGAGCTGAAAAAACTAATTTTTGACTTTAACTTTATTGGGCTATAACAATTAGTTTACGATTGTCCACAAACGGAAAAGTATGATTTATGTGAACATTACAAATATTATTCGTGTTAAGGATTTAGCAATTAAAGGTCACAAACTTTGTATTGGGATTAAATAATGATTAAGGTTGTTTCTATAATAAATATATAAACAGACAAGCTGAAAATTACTTATAGTCGGTCTTACGCAAGCATCGCATCATCTGAGAGTGCTTCTTCAGCTGGTGAAACTATTGACAATATCTTTAAAGATATCACATTAGAATGTTCTGGAGCAGAACGGAAATGAACTAAACGATTAGCAGTTACTAAAGATCTTAGGACATTTTATATTGAATATTATAATTGTATGTCATTATAGTAATACTCGAAGTTACCACACAATTTCACAATCATTAAACTAATTACATTCAATCTGGAAATTTCTAGATAATCTGCAATACATATTCATATAAATTCCTATAAGTATAATAATAATATCTTTAGACAACTACTTGATATCAACCCTGTTATCGTTCCACTGTTGGAACATGGGTTGCTCTCAGAATGAGAGGGTTAAAAGCCCGTAGTCTGCCACGCTGGCCGAGTGCAGGTTGGCAGACTTCACACACCTTAGAGAACACCTTAGGTTTCCTCACGATGTTTTCCTTCACCATAATAGCCAGTGATATTTAAACTTAAAACGCACATTTTTAAAGAGGTGCGTGCCAGAAATTTGAAACCGGTCTCCCGGGTTGAGAGCTCGAATTTCAAACCACTAGGCTATCACTGCTTTTTTTAGACAACTACTAAAAATGATATAATAATGATAACAACTAAGCAAAGCTTGCGGTACAGTAAGCAGACAGACAAAAGCAATATTTATATTTATACCGAATTATATATACATATCACACTCTTGCTCATTACAGGATCCTATAACCCTTTTGGATACAGACCTACTAGGATTATGGGAAAGTTGAACCGGCAACTCTCGATTCCGCAGTCACGGTTACCAACCGCCGGACCACCGAGACGCTAGACATCGTTCCACTGACCGCAGACACGAGACACTGTCGAGACACACAAAGGGCACAGAAAACACAGAATGAGTAATGGAGGATGTGTGCTGGAGGAGGATGTCCAATATTTGCGCAACACACACAGAGCGGCGGCCGGTAAAGGCCGATCTACATTGTATCGTGTTTGATGCATCCGAGTCCACTACGGAGCGGATTACACTGATTTAACAAACATATATCACCATGACTCCATTTTCCTGAAACGGTAGGCAGAGGAGCCCGGTACACTTCTACGGACACGTTGTACTGTGCCTCCTGTCATGGAATAGCGGACGCACATGAGACAAATTATATTCACTCAAAAATATTTAATAATTATTTGAAAATTCAACTTATTTCAGTGAGTGCACTTTTGTACGCGCTTAGAAGACATAATATAGTTTACATAAAATATATTCGCTGCGTGTTATCCCTTACGATTAGAATGATGTAGTATGAAACGAAAATTCTTTGTTGTTCAAATTGATTGGAACATTTTAAATACATTTCTGTATCAAATATAGTAGTAGTTTAAAACTCAGCTTCTCGCTCCGGGGGCCTGGGTCTTAACCTAGGAGCTTTATTTCTTTTTTATAAAATGCTGTGCGTTTAAAAGCCTATAACATTTTTTGCTGTATCGGTGAAGCAAAATATTCGTGGCAGCCAGTAATATTTGAAGAATTTTTCCCGATTGGTGATAAGTACGTAACCTTTATCAAGTGTAGTTTGGATTTGGAGAACCAATATAAGTTACGTATATATGTAACAATAAAAACTGTAATAAAAATCATTAATTCAGCTATTAATCATTGAACACCAGCTAACAAAACCATTATCGATAGTTAGTAACGCTGTAACAATATCGAGTATGTAAAATATTCTTAAAGATTTTAAAAGAATATTGTCGATGCAAAATCCAAAATCGATAAATGTAAAAGACCCTTAACATTATCTTTATCTTTATGAAAAAGTAACTAACAAATCATCGCATCCTCGACGCACTGTTTGTTGCAAAAACTTCCTGCGATTTTTTTAAGGTTATTATTATTATTATTACTGTGTTTAGATTGAATAATTATACGATAATATCATGACGTCTTTAATTAGTAGTGAAGTAGCCATAGTCTAGTTGTTTAGAACTCCGTTTTCTACCTTAGGAGTCCCGGATTCTAAGTCCCGAGAAATACACCTGATGTTAACAAGTAATAGTCAGACACCTACTATAAGGTTAAATATCGGAAAGAGTAAAATTTTATTAATTTTTCAAGCAGACCGGCAGACAGAGTAAATCTTAACGCATATAAAAATCTTAAAGCCTGACTCTCCAGGAGAAATGAAATTTCCCATCTTTGTTATCGATGACTAGGTGTAACGTGTTTAAGGGTAATAATTTTAAATCCTACTATATTCTTAATTACAATTAGATCACTGAACAAAATGTATAAGTATTCATACAGTCATATACACTAGTGCGCTCTTGCCGCATAATGTCGCAGCTGCAAGCTCGGCGTTATAATTATGACGACAGGACAATACACGCGGCGACGCGGCGACAGAGCGCGATAACGTTGCAGACGAGCGAGCGCTATCGCTGCTAGTGCATACATATCTTATTCGTCGCGTTCGTGATCTTCGCGTCGGTTGTGAAATGAAAATAATTAAAGATTGGAAAAAAAAAACTTTAAATTTATTTTATTTTTCAAAACCATGAAATTTCATTCGATTCCAATTGTTCTACTTCCCACAATAGTTCAAAAGTTACTGATAAACAAACTGACTATTATGTGACTTAACAATATTAAATAAAATGAGTCAACGTTATCAAAAATTTTCGATGTTTTCATTCACAATACATTGAAAAGAAACAATTTGGACGAACAATGTTACATACTCCATAGATGGCGATGCGGGTCAAGTGCCAATCGGCTGTCAAAACCGTCTTACGGGGCACCGCGACAAGGTTAACCGATCGTTATGTAACGATAACCATCGAATGTGATGTGTCCTCTGTAACGTGGAAACAACTTTGGCCAGCAGTGAGCGGTCACGCACATACTGAGAATCTACTCGTTGATTGACCAATATTTTGCACTACATTATAACGTCGGAGCTATGAGTGCTTTGAATGAAGTGCTTTATCTTTTTGTTTCAATTAACAACTTATAACACACTTAAAATGATTAAGTTGCATTGCACTGATTTTTATGATGTTCGATACTCTGTCTATCCGTGGCGTGTAACAGTAAAAAGTGATGAAAATTCCTGCTAAAGAAATACCACAGGATGGATAGGAATGGCACGTGATGATTAACTACATATATTGTCATGCCATACATCGAGAAGCATATTCTGACCTGTGTTATAACTTTAACTAAGGGTGAAATTAAAAATGTATATAAAATTGACCTACTTGAAAATCGTAATAAACTGAGTCGTAAGTTCATTAGATAAGTCCATTTTTTTTTACCTCTTAACAAAATTGACGCATAAGTTGAATATGAATTTGAACAAAATCAGAACACGTTAAAAGTCAACTGAGAAAAACATTCCATACATTGTACAATAAACAAAGTGTTTGTTTGCTTACAAAATGTAAGTGAGCACAAGAAAGCATACAATTAATCAAGCGGAATTTAAAACGCTCCTTGGCATCCGAGAGCAGGCAGTCAAATGCGGTAACAAAGCGACGCGAAGAATAATGCCCTTACGAGTACCATTTCGCAAATTAAACAATGCGGGAGCAAGGCAAATTCAAATCGCGAAACAGGTTTTTTCGACATTGTTACCGTGTCGCCACACCACGGCAGTGCGAGCGATGCGAAACCTAAAGTGAAAAATAATTGATACATGTTGAAAAAAAAGATAATTAAAATGGAGAAAACAACAACAATGAGGAAGTTAATTCCAAAAGCCACCGTGAGGAATATAGCGTTAGGAAAACAAAAACATAGGAATTGTTAATTAGGATCGCTAACTCCAACTTCTACATAATGTATTTCGACTATATCAGAGCTGGTATTTCATTTGAAATGGAAATCATTTCGAAGTATACTTACTTATATTTCAAGTAACGTCACAAAATGTATTTTACTCAAATATCATACACCATTACGTACAATAAAGCTGGAGGAAAAAATCTAATAAGGAAAAGATCTGTTTTAAAAAATGTTTCAGGTTATGTCCACGATATACATACGACAATAATTTTACTGTCTTTTGGTTTTTCAAATGTTCGCTAATCTCCAAAAACTAATAAGAATTATTGTGATTAAATTCCAGGTGGTGACAGCTTATTAATGAGAACAAATTAGATAATACTTTTAGAAGGCGGGAAGTCTTTTATCTGCAGGTTAGGTGCACGAAGCATTTTTTTACATTGATTCCAACAAACAGGCAGAAGGGCAATCTGATGGTGTGTCATCATCGTTTATGGACACACCGTATGCAATATCAAAAGGAGTTTTGAATAAAAGATTTTACATGTACATCACACCCTCACGAATCTCTTGAACTATATTCACATTTCTCTCATCCATATTCTTATTAACCCAAGTATTAACCAGCGCCACCGTTGTATATGATGCATTTTCAAATTTACCCTTGGTGCTGTTAAATAATTTATGTGTTCTTCATTCATCCAGAGCGTCAGCGAATCGCCGACTGTCCGCAGTGAGACCAGCGCGCTAAGAGCGTAGGTGTGGCGTAGGTGTGTCGCGCGCAAAAAGGTTTGAGTTTGAAACGAGTGTTTTTGTGATAAATCAAAGTCCCGCGTCTCACCTCGCTCACAACTGAGTTAGTTCTCGAGCCGTGATCCGTTTGCGCGGTAATTGCGACGATTTGCAACCGCTTCCAGTTTCCTCTCAGCATCTCGCATCGCATTGATAAGATCTGATAGTATAAACTGATTAAGTAGTGTTTTTATAAACTTTAAACGTCACTTAAAATGTCAGATTATAACTTTACTAATGCGAAACGAAATTTGACGCAATGTAAATCAATCCAAATAAAATATAACACGTCCAAAACATTCAAAATGGCACAATACTTTGAGATGGACGCAGCGATTTTTACATCTCTGCAACCGGCCGGCATGTATGAAGATAGTGATGAATGTATGAAGAAGCGCGGCAGGTCTTTAAGGATAGAGATAATTGGCATTTGGGGTTCCCTGTCAACCCCGTGAGGTATATGGCGGAAAGATACGAGCATGTACATATGTATATAGCACAATGCAAACAGAAACAATAAGTTCACACGTAAAAACACACGAATGAACATAGCGACGAACATTTTCCACGTTAATATACAATACGAGGTGAATCACTTGTGTTTTAGTATGAATATAATCATTGATTGGATAACCACCTAATTAAACCAGTTTGCATATAAGGCGAGGTTCGTACGGACATTCGAAGCCTATATCGGTTAATACATCCTCAATTAGGACTCCGAATATCGTTTTAGTTTGGTTTTTATCTTACTATGTTTATTTTTTTTCGTCTCAGGTATTAAATTGTAGATACATGTTAATGGCTATAAAAGCAAGTATATCTATTATATATTACTTTGGTATCTTTGACTGCCTCGTTGGTCGTGTTGGTTGCACGTACGACTGCCGATCGGGAGGTCCCGGGTTCGATTCCCGGGTCGAACACTACCTAAATTTTCTAATTTAGAATTACTGATAGTGGTTCGCAGTCTGGATATGTGCCCGATGCATGGCAATAGGCTCACCACCTATTTCACAGTGGGACGTGAACGTAACCGGTGAATCGTGGGAATGTTCTGCATTCCTCTGCCTACCTCTTCGGGGATTACACGCGTGAAGGTACGTTTAAGTTACGTTTACATAATTTAACAAACTTAACAAATACACACTTCTTCATAAAATGAACAAGAATTGGTATCATAATTTTCTTATAAATACTACGCAACATCAAACTATAAATTAGAATAATAACTTAAATAAGATAATAACGTTACATTTTAATATTGCCCCACGCATCAAGCAGCGGACACGGAAAGTGAAACAGTACCGTAACACAATTACAATGAACAAACAGTTCTACAACTAGAACGGTTTCAATATGTAATGCTTTTATCACGGAACATTTAAATGTAATCTCAATCAATCCATCAGGCCGACCGCACATTAACTGCGTAATAGAGAGTGACAACAAAAGCGTAACTCAGATAAGGGCCACCGCGCACCGCGGACAATAAATAACGTCATATTAGAGCTGGCATTGGCCACGACGCCGCGTGGGCGACGGATGACGCGGTGAGGTTGCGGCTGAGATTTTTTGAAAGGTAATTGCACTGTGTAAATTTAAAATGTTGTAGGTGGTGTTATTATAAAATTGTTAATACAAATGACACAAGTCTATTAGATTGACATAATTTTATAGGAGATCATTTTGTTTCAATTAAAAAGATTTTAATTGGATTGTAGGGGTCTTTTTCAATCAATTGTATGATTTACAACTTATTAAACGTTATGTTAAATAAAAATATATTTAATTTCACAAAGCGGTCACTTTTATTATTGTCGATGAATTTTATATTCCACACTTTCTTATTATATTATATCAATACTTGTTATTTTTAGTGCTTTCACGCAATTAAAAGTGCATTAAGGAGGTCCATATAAAGCCTATATAAAATGAAGCTGATTTTATAACTTTTACATCTAAACCATATTAACAAGTACAAGCACTGTATCAATTATTAATATATATATACGTCGATACTATCTAGTTCATATTTTGTTGTGCAGTTGTTTTGAAACGCTTTGCATACCCACAGACACTTGTAATCGAAAGTAGACAAATAAAACTGCCTTATCTCGTAATTCCTTATTGGGCACCGCGGTTTCTCCAAATTCAAACCCTTGTACACGTGCTGTTAAGTATCAATTCAAAATTATTAGACCTATGACTGCATCTCAAGCTCCCTGAGACGAGAAATTTCAAATCATTTCCTTACGCAATACCAAATACTATACGTAATACTATTGCCACTAATTTGCCGATGTTGCCATGACTAGTGGTCGCCCTAGACCTTGTAGTCCGCATCTACTCCCGTACTTACATTCGCTACTTCCGCTATGTAGCCACAGCACAATTAAATCAAAGTATCCAATCTTAATTGGGATTAATAATAACGACGATTTTCAACCTCGACCTTAGGGTTACCTTCGCGTCTGTACTATCAGAATAACATAAACTTAACATAATAGCTATCGTAACCATAATTACTGCCGCCTACAGCCTAACACTACTTAATCTAGGCGTGAAGTTACAGAACCTTTAGTGGTAGTCGATTAAATCGGTAATAGTTTTTAATAAAGGCATTTTATTGATTTTGATGGAAATATTTGGAATCATAGAACATTTAGTTACATTAGCGCGGGGAATGTGAATGCAGACAGAGTTATTAAAATTTATCACATTCGAAACTAATGACAGTTGATAATGTCAGGGAACTAATTGTTCGCCTCCATTATGCATTTAACTACATATTTCTTCGCTTCCATTCCCAACTGATTCAGAATAGATTCAATATTTTTCTACGTTCCATTTCTCCCGTCATTTACTTTCTCTATTATACATTTTCTTTCATACGTTTTCCTCCTCGCCCTCGTATTTCCTTAGCCTTGTTATCCACTCACAGAAACTATCCAAATTCACTTTCATCACTCTTTCTGTCACATGGTGTTCATCCATTCTCGTAACGTGTCCAAACTGCGCAACGCATTTTCGTAATTCATTTCTCTGCCATTAACTACACGCGATCTATCTTAAACGTTGACAAATCTTCTGTATCTAATCTGTAGAGAAACTAACAAAGAAACCTGGAACAACCAGATAAGGTCGAGCCGGTAGGTACTAAGATCAGACGTTCACTCGTTAACCAATAGTCAATACTGATTGGTGGTTTTTCTGTTACCCGCTTCGCGTTAATTGCCCGGGTATACTTGTGTGGGCGGAGCATGGGAACTCTTGGATGAGTACTTCTACTGAATAAGCAGCTACTTTAGCGACGGTTAGCGAGGATTTCAAGGGTGAGATGGGAGCGATTTGGATTCCAGTACCTTTTGGTTCGCCTACCCTAAACTCAACGAATATAGGTCGATGCTGTCAAATGGATGTGTAATTCTAATAGTATCTATATACTTATATTGACGCATTATTATTTATTGTAGCAAATCAACAATTGGTTGACTTGCTACAATAAACTTTACGATTCCATTGAAAGGAGAAATTTAGCAAAGCCAATTTAGCCATTTTTTTCAGTTCACAGTACAAATTTGCTTTGGATAGGTTTTGGTAATCCCGTTGTCGATGGGGTTGGAACGTGCAACTAATTATCGGTCACTTTATCTACCATTCAGTTATTTTTTTATAATGAGCACACTAACTAACTAACTATCCTTATAACTATATATCCTTATAACTAACTTTTATAATGAGCACACTAACTAACTATCCGCCACCGCCTACCTGTTCGGGGATGACGTTTACTCAAATCAAAATTTCACTTTCCGTTGTATCTCAACCGCTTACACCACGCACAGCGATTTAAACTCTAACTGTTTAGTAAACTTTCAAGCAACAAGGCAAAGTAATTGTTTTACGTGGCAACACAAAGGGATGGTCTGTCTTGTAAAATGATTGCCTTGTCTCTTAGCGCCGGACTTAATTTGTTAACGCTACTGTGTGGGGACTACCATTTTTCGAATTGCCCCTTCATTATTAGACGTGTAAATGTTTTGAATTCCAATTTCAAAACTGTCAAATTTGAACCGGAAGTGATTTGATAATGAATTTATAAAAAACATTGGTTCTTTATTGAATTATTATTGGTTCTTTGATGAATTATTATTAGTGGTGAATATAGAAGGACCACGGCAGGTCTGTAAGGATTGAGATATGTGGCATTCGGTGCTCCCTGACTACCACGTGAGGGACCTGGCGCGAATATGTGTGGAGATTTTAATTCTATGTATATTATAATTCTATGTATATATTCTATGTATATATATTATTATTCTATGTATATATGTATGTTTTTTTTATTTCATATCTACCATGAGCTGTCCGACCGAGAATCGAATTCGGATCCATTCGCAACAATAATCGAACAGAACGACCGCAGTAAGCTATGGTCTGTCTCCACAGAGTCGTATAGCCAAATATCAGATTATAAAGGACCACCCGCACTACCAAGATGCGAGATGCTGGACGCACCGTCACTTTTAATATGGATCGTGAGTCCTGCAGGTCACGCCGCTAGAGTTTACGCTATTGAGAATACGTTTTTTAATCTGCCCTTACCGCTCCCCCCCTCAGGCGGAAGATATAGCCACAACGTATGAAATGTATTGCTTTTCATTAATTTTAAAGCCAGAACAAAGGTGTAAACAATGGAAGCAAATATTTGAAACTTATCAAAGACGTCATATGACTAGGACTTACGAGGTAAGATTGGTACAAATGTTGATTATCTTAACATATATGTATGTAGCCAACGCTTAAAGAAGACATATGTATATCGAGTGAATATAATATTAATAATAATAACAGTGGATATTAGTCAAGTTACCCTTGACACGCGGCCGGTGAATCAGCGGCGCCTGCGCAAGGGCGAGACGACTTCAACGCGCACAGATTAATCACGTCCAGTAGCGTTAGTACATACTTATATTAAATCATCACAAATGTGTTAAAAAGACACTCGTTAAGATAATTGTACTATTTGTTTTATGAGACTGGTATATAAAATTATTATTATTAGCCTTAATTACTATTTTATTAATACTCAAATATGGGTTAAATATATATACTAAAATGTGGGTTTCTTAAAAATGTATAAATAAAAACAAATCATTAAGGAATAGAATGAATAGATGCGTTTGACACTCTCGTTCTGAGAGGAGATCCATGTTCCAGCAGTGGAACGATAGAAGGGTTGATATCAAAAATGCATTTGACTGGCTATTGGCAGCGGTTAGTGAACCTGACTGTTGCGCCGGGGGTCGTGGATTCAATTCCCACCCAGAATAAATATTTGTGTGATGAGCACAAGTATTGATTCTGTGTCTGAGTGTAAAAAATATATATTTAAGAATATATTTATATGTATAT
>DWEI01000449.1:0-21876 GCA_018245875.1 Mysoria ambigua
TCTCTATGGAGCAACATATAAGCTACTTTCCATCCTAGAACTCCCACGACGTAAAACTTTATGATTTAATGATTTCCACGCGAGCGAAGCCGCGAGCACTTCTAGTTTATGTATAAACTTATGAACTGATTTCATTCCCTGACGCTCCTGGCCTTCTCGACTAACCCGGTGTAGCAGCGGCTAGAGAACCTGACCCTTGCGCTGGGGATATACGTTAAATTCCTACCCAAAATAAATATTTGTGTGACAAGCGGTACTATTTGTTGTGTCTGGGTGCAAAAAAAAATATATAAGTATATATTTAAATGTACTTATTGACTGCCTCGTTGTTCGTGTTGGTTGCAAGTGCGACTGCCGATCGGGGGATGCCGGGTTCTATTTCTGGGTCGAATACAACAAAATGTTCTAATTTTGGTTTTGTAGTAGTGGTTTGGAGTCTGGATATGTGCCCGACGCATGGCAATATGTTTCATCGCGCTGTTTCCATCCTCTTCATCGTTCATCTCTTTATGTCCGATCACTTTGCGTATGTCGTCATTCTAGAAGAATTCTAATTCTAATACAAAAGACATTGTAAAACCTAATTTTGAATGTTTTATTTCAAGAAATAATGCCGTTGACGTGTTTCTTGGACATCGTCGGCTGCGTGCCCGACAAAATGGCGCACAAATATACGAGTCTCCTGCCATTCCTCCAGAATCTCTTCACTGCCACTAGTAAGGAAGATATAAGAGACACAGCCGCTGTTATTTACGCTATTATCACGGCAAATACAAGTACCAAGGGTGCAATAGATAAGGAGATCAAAGAGTTCGTTGCACAAGCGAAGAGCAACAAGAGCTTGGAGGTGCAGTGTGGATCGATAGCGGCCTTCTCCAACTTGTGCGAACGCTGTATCGCACTGTCCAAGCGAGACAAGTTCGGTGGCAAAGGCTTCAAACCAGTTAATTGGGAGCCGTATCAAGAGGCCGCTCTGTGCTTAGGTGAGATCCATATAAAACGGTTGTAAACTTATTTCTGTTTAAAATTACCAGTGTTACCAACGTGAACTCAAAGATTATTTCGCTATTATAAAAATATTATCGCCTCGGGAATAATTGCCCAAAGGTTAATGATTAATTTTCCAGCGAATACCCTCGTGAATTCGCAAGCGCTGGTGGTGAGCACGGGGTGCGCGGCGGTGGCGCTGCTCGCGCGCGGCGGCGCGCTGCCGCTGCCCGAGGCCGCGGCCGCGCGCGCCCTGCTCTGCGCCGACGGCCCGCCGCACGCCGACGGCGCGGCGCGCGCGGCCGGTGACGTCACCAAGGTCACCGTGGCCGAGCGCTTGTTCCGCGTGGTGGGCAACGCGAAGCTGTCGTCGAAGACGAAGGAGAGGGCGCTGTACACGCTGGGGCTGATGTGCTGCGGCGAGCGGCTGTCGTTCGCGAAGGAAATCGTTAAAGGTTTCCTGCAGATGGCCAAAGATGTGAGTTTCATGTGGCATGTGGCTATATTTAGCGTCTTATTAAATAATGTAATTGATGTATGGTAGGTTTGTAAGTATAGAGATATTTGGCATTAGATTCTTTTTGCCTTGTGTAATTTGCCCTGATGATATAACAATAAAAAAGGTGACTGGATGTTTTTTTAATGGAGTTGATATATTTTAAATGTGATCTACCTTTGCATTTTGCGAGGTTCTATTTTAGAAGCATAATTATACCTTCGTCAAAATTTGATTAGAATTTGCGCTATTTTTTGTTACTAGAAATATTTTTTTGCAAATTAATTTTGGGTGAATATATTCTCTAACTTTGCATATCTGACTTCGGTTATTCTACATAAAATAAATATTTTAAAATTAACTTTTAATGTTTTGAATTCGTTTTTTTATTTTCTAGAGTAAGGAATTCGAAATTCATCTACAAATTGGAGAGTCATTAGTGTTATGTATGGAAGGCGTCAACTCCAATGAAAACAGAGATCTGTGGACTGAGTTACCAAAAGAGGTCAGTATTTTTATTTTAGATATAACAGCTAATTGATTTTATTTATAAATTTAACAACAATTTTTTTTTTCAGAATTATTGGTACGTTTATCATTTTTAAATACTAATTTTAATTTATCTTCACCAGGGTGCCGCCAAAATTAAGGATCCAGAAGCATTGAAGGAAAATGATGAACTTTTAGAATGGCTTTTAAGCGAACTGTTCGAAATTGGAAAACATCCTCACCCGCATTCCAGACAGGTGAGTAAAACTATTTATAAATGCATATATCGTAAAAGAAGTTTTATTGTAAATAATAAATTATCATTCTTATCATATGCTCAGAGCAAATCTTTAAAGAAAGCGGTTTTGACATTTCACAGGCGACGAGTATTTGGTTACTGGCCCTCCTGAAAAATTGCCCCGAACGAGACCCCATTAAAAGTAAGCTGACGAAGTTACAAGAGGTGTTCATGGACTTCCTGTCGGAGAACAGCGGTGCGTATATACAGTGTGACACCTCCGTCGTAGAATAATATGACATTATGTTGCGATTGGATAGAACATTGGTGTTGTTTGTGTCGTGTATTGTGTGGATATGAATATTATTTTTATCATTTATATAAAAACCCGTAACGTCGGCCCGCCACCCCACGCTCGCACGTGCCGCCGGGTACGTTCGCGTCCGCTCCCGGGACGGGGCGAGCCTGGTGCCACGCAACGGATACGAACTGGCAGTGTTGCCAGTTACTATGTATTGTCAAAATTATTATTAAATTAGAAAGATTCAGTAGTTCGCAACCCGCGACTCAAGTCCAGGACTGCTGCAGCTCTAGTCGCGCTTGCGGCCGCGCGACCCTCGGGGCAGGGTAACGCCGACGGTAGCCGTCATCGTGTGTGACGAGTGATGTTTGTTTTTCGTAGAGATCGTCCAGGACGTAGCGAGTAAAGGCCTCAGCTTGGTGTACCAGAGCTCGGAAGAGGCGCAGCGGCGAGCGCTGGTGGCGCAGATCGTGGAGCAGCTGGCGAGCGGGCGGCGCGCCGTGGCGCAGGTCACCGCCGACACCAGGATATTCGAAGAGGGGCAGCTGGGCGCGGCGCCCGCGGGGTCAGTAGCCGGCCGCGGGCGCGGTCGGGTGGAGAGGGAGTCTCAGTAGATACATTGTATCGTTGTTCAGTCTGATGAAATTAGAATGAGATTGATAGAGTTTATATAGAAGAAGAAAGAGACGAGAAGAGATAATTTAAATAGAGTAGAGATAACTGGTCGCTTTTATACTTGGAGGTAGCCGGTCTACAGTAAATTTACACAAATAGCTGTTCGTGATTAAGTGTTAGCTTTGTATAGGTTATTGATATTTTATAACTATTTTGTAACTTTTGTAATTGAATATGTTGTATGAATCATTTATATAAACTTTCAGGGGCAATCTCTCCACATACAAGGAGCTGTGCTCTTTGGCTTCAGACTTGAACCAACCGGATTTGTTGTACAAGTTCATGCATCTCGCTCATCACAATTCCATATGGAATTCCAAAAAGGGTGTGTTTTATATTGTTTATGACGTTTTTCGTATCTTACGCATATCAGTCACGTCTTGCCACTATTTGTTTTAGTTACTCGGTGTGCGATTTAAATACAATTTAGAATGAATCTGTTAAAAAAAGTATTCAATTGAGTTGAAGAACTGTTCCTATTCCTTTCGATGCCTCATTCTCCTCTTCACTCACTAAGTATCCCTCCACCACCGTATTCTCTTCACCCCTCCACGTTGAACCGTTTCCACTAAATTAATCCCGTTCAACCATGTCCCGTCTCTCGTATCTTCCCTGTGAGCCGTTAGTCTAGGTGGGCAGCTCGTAAAGCCCGCCGCACCCGTCGTATTGCGTCCGCCCCCCCCCCCCCCCCTCGTGACGCGTGCGCTGCGCAGGCGCGGCGTTCGGCTTCCAGTCGATCGCGCGGCGCGCGGGCGCGCAGCTGGCGCCGCACGCGCCGCGCATCGTGCCGCGCCTGTTCCGCTACCGGTTCGACCCCACGCCGCGCATCCAGACGTCCATGGCGAGCATCTGGCACGCGCTCGTGCCCAACACGCAGGCCACCGTTAGTCACGCACCGACCCTCTTATATTTCATTTGTATCTAACTGTACTATTTACTTCGACTAACATTTAGCTCTATGAACTTGTACTCTTTCATTTTACATATTCTCTCTTTCATTGTTTATTATTTATTGTACGATATTGGATGTTTTCTCTCATTCCAGGTTCATAAATATCATAAGGAGATTCTGAACGACCTGGTGGCCAATCTCACTTCGAACCAATGGCGGGTTAGAATGTCGTGTTGTAATGCGCTCAGTGATTTATTAAGGTGATCTTTTTTTTTAAATGTTTCGTACACAATTATACAAAATTACATAAAATATATCAACGTTCAAAGTTCAATGGCAACTGGCCCTGCTCATTATCATCTTCTTTGAATCTGTTTTTACATGTACGGACAGAAAGTATTTTTATACTCTTACTTGTAACTATAAAATCACTGAAAAATATTTAATGTGATAGCCTTTGTGCAGAGGGGCAAAAAGCCTTCACGACTCCGTGGAGCAGCTGCCGGCGCTCTGGACGCAGCTGTTCCGGGTGATGGACGACGTGCACGAGGGCACGCGCCAGGCCGCCGCCGCCGCCGCCAACGTCCTGTCTAAGGTGACACATAACATGTTTCAGTCATGAACCACTGATATAATATTATATCATGATTATTTTTAATTTGTCCAGCTTACGTATCCAATGTTTTTACTCTGTTAACAGCTCTGCGTTCAGGCTTCGGACGTGAGCCAGGGCAAGGACGGAAAGGAGATAATATCTGCGATACTTCCGATTCTGCTGGACACCGGCATCACTAATCTGGTCAAGGAAGTCAGGAGTGTCAGGTTAGCGTCCAATAAGTGTACACACTACTAAATCAAAAGTAGAAAAATCTGTAAATAGAAAAAGGTAAAACAGGTATTGAAAATCGTTTTTAATGCACTTATCACTATATTTTCACATTACTGTGGCTTTAAAGAACTTTAGTGTTTTCTCGAAATACATATCAATTATTATTAGTTGGATAACTAATGAACTGAATGATGATCTTCTATTAACTATTCAATTAACCGGTATTTTCCGCGCAACTTATAATGTTTAGTATGTTGTGTTTATCACAGAACATACATTTGAAAACGTAAACGGTCGTCCAGCTTGCAGACGGTGTCGAAGCTGGTGTCGGCGGCGGGCGCGGCGCTGGCGCCACAGCTGGCGCGCCTCGTGCCGGCGCTGCTGCGCGCGGCCGGCGAGCTGGAGGCGGCGCAGCTGGCGCGCCTCAGCGCCGCGCGCTCGCACTACACCACCGACACCGTCGTCAAGGTCGGCCGCGGCCGCGCGTGCAGTTTTCATCTAGGCTAAAGCGTATCTTGGCGTACAGATTTAAAAGATGTAAAAGTTAAATCTAATAATATAAATATTTTTGAACTTTGGAAGGTTTACAACGCACAATGTATGGTTACTGTCGTACATATATCGGACACTCAAGTGTATATATAATATAAAACAAAATGGGTGGGCTTAATACCGTACGGCAAAAGTGGAAACTTCACAATGTATCGATAATAATCATCGAGATTAACAATAATTGATTAATTGAGATTTACTTTAGTCTCGGAAAAAATGTGTGTGCGGTGTGGCAAATAAATTTTCAGCTCAAAAATGTTTATACTTAAAATGTAACGCGTGACCCGCGTCCCGTTGCAGTGCATGCCGTACATCGACATGGAAGTGCTGCGGGAGATGCTGCCGGCCGTGCTGGAGCTGATCCAGGCGCCGCAGCTGGGCACCAAGGTGGCGGTGGCGCACTTCCTGGTGCTGGCGGCGCAGCACGTGCGCGCGGCGCTGGCGCCCGCCGCGGGCCGCCTGCTGGCGCCGCTGCTGGCCGCCGTGCTCGACCGCAACGCCACCGTGCGCAAGCACTACGCCGAGGCGCTCGGCCAGGTCGCCGCCTATGCCAAGGTATCGGCTCCTTCTTATTGCTGATGTTATTTCTAATTGTCTCTCAAATTGCGTGACTGGCGGGCACATTTTTTTTATAAGTAATTCGCAAAACGAATTAGGTGGGGCCTATATTATGCGAACATCATAAGCAATGTGAATATTCTATGATATTAACTTACTCTGAATGTCCACAGCCTCAATCAGTTGAAAAGTTGATGAAGAAGCTCGTAAATCTATACGATACCAAAGAAGAGGACACGTCGCGCGCCGCCGTCGCACTCGCTCTCAAGTGCATATCGAAGGCGAGAATAGAAAACATTAAGGACAACGAGGACACACTGGCGCCGGTCGTGTTCCTGGCCATGCACGCGGCCAAGGACGAAGGTAGGCGGGACCGGGGCGGAACACAAGTGGACATGGCACTAGGACAGGCGTTAATGTTTGTTCAGATGTCGTTAAGAGTTTCAACTGCCTTAAATCAGTCATTTTTGGTCTACTGTTCATTCCTTATGTTTTACTGGATACACGTCGACAATAACAATCTTAGCTTCGTCAAATACCCAATGGTGGAAACAACGGGGCTATTTGACGGTCTATTTAATAATAATTTGTAAGTGACCTTTAAAGTTAATCAGAAATGAACGAAAGATTTAAGATATTGCATAGCGGTGTGTCGGTAGTAGAAATGATTGGCATGGTGCGCAGAGGCGAGCACGGTGGAGACGTTCGAGGAGCTGTGGGCGGACATGAGCCCGGCGCGCGCGCGCGGCGCGCGGCGCCACCTGCCGGCGCTGTGCCGCCGCGCGGAGCGCGCGCTGGCCGCCGCCAGCTGGGCCACCAAGATACAGGTGGCTACCCACTAAGTTGTTACACGCAATTTTAAAAGTAAAACTTAATGAACGCACGAAGAGGAGTTTAATACACTCCCGCGTGTCGTCTATCATGGAAAAGCGGGGAGGCTATTACCATACACCTGGCCCGAATCCGGGTTCTAAGCAATTATCAGAAATGATAAATTGAAAATGTCCAATAATACACGACCTGGGCATCACACCCGGGACCTGTCGCTCAGCAGCCGCGGCTGGTAGCCGGTCGACAAATTGGGCAGTCAAAGAATACTTTTAATTTGTTATATGGTAAAAAAATTGGTTGCTTGTATGTTTAAGCAGGTGTTATGATAAAAAAAAAGAACGTATGAGGGTATCTCTATCATAATAATGTCGTGATTTCTTGTATGAATCGAAAATATTCACTACTAATATCTTAAATAATATCTGTAATTTGAAAATCGTATGTTTCAAGGGGGCGAAAGCTATAAAGACGATATGTAAGGACCTCACGACGGGCCTGGGAGACGAACGGGAGCCCTTGATCCGGGCCTCGCTCGCCGCCGTGCACGGCAAGTCGTTCGAAGGGAAAGATTTCCTTATCGAAGCGTTGGCGGAGCTCTGCGTGTGAGTAATTTTGAGCGGATAATATATAAAAATTGTAAATGTTGTTTGTTCATATGGATTCATATTCAATTTTATTAATTTTGTCAAAAACCCAGGTAACAAATTTTAGCAATGCGCTGTGTTCATTTAAAATAATATTAAATAATAAATTATTTGCTACATTTCATAAATTATTCTTTGCGGAATAATTTGTTAAGTGCATCGACGTCTAAATCGCTTTGTTGTCATACTACATCGTCATCGTCACACGGTCGGTAGCGTGGCGCCGGGCGAGGCGCCCGTGGCGCCGGCGCTGGCCGACGAGTGCGTGTGCGCGCTGCTGGGCGCGGCGCGCGGCGCGGCGCGGCGGCCGGCGCGGCGCGCGGCGCTGGCGGCGCTGGCGCGCGCGCTGCCGGCCGCGCGCGCCGACCGCTTCCACCAAGTGTACGACATCGTCAAGCTCATCCTGTCCAAGGTGCGCGACACGTTTGGATCTGCGGCTCCTGTATATGTGGCGCCGTCGAACCTGTATAATTATATCGCCGTCTGGTAAATTTCTACAGCTATAACCCTTTAATGCTATACTTTAATTAATTTGAGTCGCAATATTTTTTCTCGTCGCAGGACGAGTTGTCGGCGGGCAGCGACTCGGACGAGGAGGACAACGAGGGCGCCCGGCGGCGGCGGGAGGACGTCACCGCGCTGAAGGAGGCCGCGTACGACCTGCTCGCCGGCGCCTGGCCCCACGACGCGGAGACGCAGGGTGAGCTCAATTCTATTAACAGTGGCCGTAATAACCAATTAAGAATATCTATAGATGAATTTAATAACGATGAAAGCTATAGCGTTCAATAAAAAATTGAAAATAGAAATATATTTATTTTTTATTACTCATTATATTAGAATGTATCTTGTACTGTTAGCGTATATATTATTCACCGTAATATAATAAAACCCTGAATAGGTTTTTCTATTAAATTATTAAAGTGAAAATTGTCCTAAATTTAACATGTCAACGAATCTGTTAGTAAATTTATAAAATATTATGATTTTTTTTTATTTTAATTTACTCCTGTCTAATAGAAAAATATCAAGACGAGTTCTTCGAGCACTGCGCGCAGGCGTACCCGCTGAGCGCGCGCTCCACGCAGCTGGCCATGCTGGCGGCGCTGGCGCGCGTGCTGGAGCGCCTGGCGCTGCTGCGCGCCGCGCCGCCGCCCATGGACACGGACGCGCCGGCCGCGCCGCGCGCGCCCGCCGACGCGGCCGTCGCCAGCGTCACGGCCCGCGTGGCCAGTGTCATTGACTATACGCTCAGTAAATCACATATTAATATCTACAATATAATATTATTTTTGTTACTGTGTTTGAGAGTAAACATGGTAATTCCGCCGTTTTTTTGTTTTGCAGAAAATAGCAACCAAGTGAGGAACAGGCGTGATGCTCTTCATATTATGGAAATAATGATAAAGAAACTGAAAGGTAATGTTCCGAAAACTTATAACTAATTAATATTATCTTATCTTTGAACGAGAAGGTTCGAGGCCAAAGGCTCTCCCACTAGCCGACAATAGATTGTTTATTTGATAATCAAAATATTTTCCTAGAAATAATTTCTATGACACGTCCATGTTTGTCGTGTCAGCTAGTATATTAATATAAAATGTTGTTTTGGATGGTATTGCCTAATTTGCCATCTAGTTTCTACCATGGATTTAGATCTTACCTTCAATAATTATTAAATGAATAAAGCAGATAAAGCCTTTTGATATTGTACTTGCTCATATGCTCATAACATCTTTAAAAAAATCACTAGTTTGAACCAGACAATTGTGTTAAATTTATTTTTGCTTACATTTCAAATTCCCTCAGTCTACTCCCCCTGCCTTACATACCCACTTGCATGTCGAAGGCGCTGTCTGTGTACACGGCCGTTGTTCCAGATCTCAACCGGAGCGCGGAACTCGATCAGTTGAAAGACATTTACCAAAACTACGCTCACGACTTGTCCAAGGATGCGTCGCACGAAATTAGGGCCAAAGTAGACAACATTAAAGTATATTTTAAGTAAAAGTTCGATATTTATTTTAATATGTATCTATTAACGTGCAATGAAGTATAATTGATAAAGTAAAACATGTTTTTAATTCTATATACAATTGTTTTTTTTCTCCTATTAAATATTCTAGTATTCTTTCTTACCCATTTTCAAAATTTTTGTTTTGTAATCAAAGTAGTGACGGAACGATTAGTTTTGACACTGTTCTGGATAAAAATGCTAAATAGGCTACAGACTTCTGCTTCTGCTTCAATCACCACTCAAAAATATAATTGAAAATCTTAAATATATGTCCTTGTTTATACACACTACTATGTGCTTGATTGTATCTAATTAAACTGGAATTTTATGTGAAATATGATGTTATACATATAATCCATTAGTGCAGAGCAGAATCAGCAGTATGATTTCCGAAGTTCCTCGGTGTCAGTAACCAATAGGTATGTATTGAAACGATGTACCTCTATTTTGTACTGCTTCAACTATTGGTATACCAGCAAAAATGCTAAAATCCCCGGGCCCTAAGTAGAATGATTTTGGTACACAACATTTTGGAACATATTATTTTCCCAAAAGATAATCAAGTATTCAAGGATTAGTTTTGACCTTTTGATGTTATACCCCCTTGCAACACGTAAGATGAATGAATTGATTCACTATGGGTGTTAAATATAAATAAGTAACAAATACAGCCTTATTCATAGTATAGCTAAAAACATTATAAAGTTACTTTATAAAATAAAACTAGTATTATCATGAGCTTAAGTTTATTTTATCACATTAATACTTAATGCTATCGCACCATAAATCTATGGAATGAAACTAATAATATAACAATAGAATCTGTATAACACAAGTTGATACAAATAGCTGTGACCAAACTAAAATTAAAATTATCTGAGACATCATATATGTGTAAATATTGCTATATACAGTCATAATTTAATATTCAAACTAATCTTGCCTTTGATATACTATAATTTAATAGTCTGCCCAGATTAATGTCACATATTATTGTTTTCTTGTTTACCGTCTAGAATGGCTTATAGATAAATGCATGAAACTGCTAAACTAGAAAATTATTATCGTTTCACAGTATGTTAGTAAATGATATAGATACGATATCAATCATAATAATATCTTTGTATAGAAGCATCAATTGCCTAATCGATTAACTACATAAAACATGGAGTTGAGACTAATAATAAATTAGGTTGTATTTATAATTCTTTTCAAATTACAATTTCAAAAATACGATGTTGACTTTAATATAGCGACGCAACCTTAATTTGACGAATATGTACAGTTAGGAGCTAATCAAGTGCTTCGATATGTACATTTGATAATATTAAAAAAAGAATGAGTTAATCGATTTGGCAAATGACGCATATATAATTTGAATTGATTGGATGTTAAATAGTTTTGGTACAATATAATAGTAAGTTTGCAAAAAAATGATTTGGGTATCGATAATATCTCCAGATTATTACAAAATTAACAATTAACATTATATAAACTGAAATAAATATAAGCTCTTAATAAATTAAAATAGCATACTTAGTGATAATATGACAAGAATACAACAGTTAACTTTAAACAAATAACAATTATAAATCTACTAAAGATGCACAGAAATTTGAGGTTAGATTATTTTTTTGATGATGACTTTTAATGATCACTGATTTATACATGATGATGGTAATGATCAACGGCTTATGCCGTCGCTTCCCTTGTATGCGTGGCCTGTTTACTGTCGTATTTCTTCGGAGCTACCTTGTAGGCTTTTTTGAGATATGGCGTTCGACTTCCAGGAGGGACACCCGCTTATGCAATGATGTTAGAAATGCTGTTAGATGAGCTCACAGAAATTCCCCTTGGCTTAGAATGGTTACAGCGATCGTCACTGGAAAATACGCAACATTACGCCTTAATCCCCGAAGCGGTAGGCAGAGGGCTGTAGAACCTTGCACCAGTTACGCTAACGTGCCACTATGGAACAGCCGGTGAGGAAACGGTTTCATATTAATAATGTAATGAAAACATTCTTCCAACGACAGATAATGTTCAATCGCTATGTGCACTGAGCGCGCACTGGGCTACCTGAAAGCACAAGCTACCATACAAGAATATTGTTGTAAATAATTTTGTACATAATTAAATATTACCGTGTAATCATTTCACTCACTAATACTAAAAATATTGTCTTAATGCCTAATAATTGTTTTATACTTTTACAATAAATGGTCAAATTATGGGTAAATTTAATGTACTACAAACAGAAATCGATATATTTTATGAAGCTTTGTCTTTTAGTATCATTATTTAAAATAACAATTTCTTTACGTTATCATTGAAGTCGTTTAAATAATTTCGAAAGAGACAAAAGAAAATAAAAATAATTAAATGTTATTATTATTATGTATCACGCCAGTTAACTTAAGCGGCAGGCAGAGATACGAGTGTTAAATATCTCTGTCCATACAGACCTGAAATGCTTCTTTAACATTCATTACTCTCTTAATAAATGATATTATTCGATAAATTTGTAAGAGTTTACAAAATATTAATTTAATGTATTTAAATGTATATACGCTGGTAAAGAAAAACATTTAAATTTCTAACAAATCTAAATCGCTACAACGATATTACGAGTTCACAGTATAAACCTATTTTGTAGACTGGCCAGAGTCAGTTTTACTCTACCTGAACTCTACTCCAGTTTATTATATAAGCGAGGACAATAAACTAGGCGTTCGTATAAAAATCACGCGTAATTGACCAAAAGCATACTAAGTGTGGTATTTTTTCTTGTTAAGTAACAATAAAAACGTTTTGTGTAAGTTTGTTTAAATTGAACGTATTGCAATTTTTAATATAGTGATCTATAATTTACAAAAGTAGCTAAACATTTAACCTAATAATATGCTAACAAGGCGTTACGTTAATTATATTTATACAAATAAATTTAGGCAACGTTATATAAAATATGGCGTCTGCATACTTTACACGTTCACGGTCAATACAAATCGTTAAGCTTTATTTACATAAATTTCTACAGTTACTTATGACGATAAGCTCAGTGTTGGTAATTTGACTACATTTTTCGTTTAAATTTCGAAATATAATTAGAGTGATGGATGTCCGTGAAGAGAACGATCGACTCCTAGCTTGTGATTGGCGGAGCGGGAGTGGGGGGGGGGGGGTTCCCCCCCACTCCCGCTTTAGATGTCTTTGACAACAATAACTTCAGAGTATGGCAAGGGTCTGAGAAGGGTCATAATCGGCAACATGGGCGAGTGGGGTTTAGCGGATTTAGAGACCATTGTGGAGCTCTATTAGGGCATAGGTTAGGTCATGTTTAAAACTCAATAATTAATTAAAGAGAAGTCAGTGCGTGCCGATAATAATTATGCAGTTTTCAGTCATGACTAATTTGGTTTAGGCCGCGGACCGCACGAGGCAAGTCGCTGAACTGGATCACGAGTCCGATCCGAACGCATCAGTGCGCGCGCGGCGCTACACGTCGTCGAAGAGCCCGCGCGGCGGCAGCGTCATGTCGCGGCGCGCGGGGCCGCGCGGCGCGTGCGGCGCGGGCGGCGCGGCGTCGCGCGGCGCGTACGGCTCTGCGTCGGCGTCGTGCAGCAGCCCGGTGCGGGCTGCAACGTGACCGCGTGCACAGTAACCGAGCGGCGCGGGGGACAGGGCACAGGCGAGTGCAAAGTGCTGAGAACATTTTTACTTCGCCTTTGCCTATTTTAACTTAAGGATACTTCGCCTTTACGGACTTTGAGCGAGTTATTTCTATTGTTATACTATCACGCCATTTCTTTCAGAGGTACAGAGCATCGAGTGCGTATATTTCTTTCTGTGAGAGCCCGATCTGCTTTTATATTTATCGATTATTACTTTTACACATTTAAAAATGTTTCTCAGCACTTCCAAGAAATCAAAGCAATATATTTAAACAGTTCAAATGAAATAAAGAGAAATAATGCAAGGAACTAATTTGCTGAACAGTGCATCGTGAACGGTCATGTGTTATACACAAAGTGAAACAGCATCCCCATTCAAACCAATTGCGATCACCGGTGATGTTTACAAGCAACATACACAACGTAAACCGAACAATTATTATCGTTGTAAAATTAGGAGAATTATTTACAAACTGTATAGTGTTTACATACATACATACATATGTCCACGCCGGGTCCCTCGCGAGGCAGGCAGGGAGCACCGTATGCCAAATATCTCTATCTAAATTTTCATATCTACAATTTAAAACGGCTGTTGCAGTAATCATATTTCGCTGCTGCGTTATTGAAGTCACATTTTTTCGCAATCACAACAAAATAGTATACCTTATTCCAATGCGGTTTACTGAATTATAAGTAACTGGCCGACGCACCTTGCACTTGTAACATATAAACAGGACTGGTAAGCTAGCTACTGGGCGCCGGCGGGCCGCGCGGGCCTGCGTTACCTCCGTCCTGGTCGTCGCCGCGGTAGGCCGAGAAGCGCTCGCCGTAGTCCCGGCGCCGCGTCAGCGACTCCTCGGCGCGCTGGCGTTTGCGCTTCTCTGGAAGTTGCATCACAACGCTATATGTGACATTCATTTTCTAATAACAATTCATATCGTTTTTCGATGTCATCACACAAGTAGAGTACAATGAATCTATCGAATAAATTATACATATATATATATACCATAGAAAGAATTAACATTTGATCAACTAGCTTATCAGTAAGTGATGACTATCACAGACACTTACACAACAAATGTTTTATGTGAGATTGTACGACAGCAGTGATAAACATCTCAGCTGCTAGTGGTATTGAGTAACTTATGACGGTTTAGTTTAAGAGTTACATTTCTTGAATCGCAAACTACTGCACATAGAACTGATTATGCATGTTGAATGCCATCTTTTGTGATGTGTCCGTACTTGTTAATGGCCGAAGGATTTTTTTAATTCAACTAACCAGTACTGTAGACACATGCAATAGCAAACCTCTCTTGACGATCTCGCGCCCCTCGTCCACCAGGTCCGTGGTGAGCTCGTCGTCGCCCACGAACTGCTGGAAGCCGCACAGCGACAGCAGGCGGCTGCCCAGCGACAGGTACGTGGCCAGGCACAGCAGCACCACCAGCATGGGGAAGTAGATGTTGAAGCCCTCCGCCACGATGCCCAGCACGTCCATGTGGCCCATTATCTGGAAGCAAAATGGACAATTTCAATAATACAGTAGAAACACATAGTAACATATTTTTTCCATACTTCAACACTTTAGCCAAGGAGATTCTACATTGACTTAATATCTAAACATAAATATTGTTCCTAAATATTTAGTTATTCTTATTTGTTATCCTTAATATTTGATATGGTTTAAAGGAATCTCTTTCACGGCTCTGCCCAGTGAACCGATGTCCACCAATACTGGTACTGCTCGGTTCAGATGTCTCGATAGTACGATTTAGGCATCGACGAGAGCAACTTAAATAGTTCACTTATCGTCTTTGAGTGTTTTATCTCAGCTTCGAGTCAAAACAACGAATGTGACCTGCGTATAGTAGGTCTCCATGACCCTCTCCTTGATGACGTGCGAGTCCATGTGCACGAGGCCCAGGAAGTTGAGGCACATGGCGGGCGTGAGGCGGCACACCGTCATGCCCGAGAATATGAGGCTGTACTCGTTGGTCTGGTGGTGCGGCGCCAGGTAGTACAGGTCCAGCACGCGGATCTTCAGCACCGTGGAGTACGCGCAGTAGAACATGTACGCGATGACCACGGTCGACACCGACTGCGAAACAATTACGTTATCAATCAATTCG
This sequence comes from Mysoria ambigua, assembly GCA_018245875.1. Lineage (NCBI taxonomy): Eukaryota > Metazoa > Arthropoda > Insecta > Lepidoptera > Hesperiidae > Mysoria > Mysoria ambigua. Next base: position 15,319 of record DWEI01000449.1, read on the forward strand.
TTGCTTCATGCCATTCATATAATATTGTATTTGATATGTGTATTATTTCATTATGTAAATTGTCATATTTTATATAGCAACTATTTTAAGAACTTGAAACAAATATATTATAAATCTGATATGACAAAAATGATGAAAAGCGCTGTGTACATTATATTTGGGCTGTAATTTTTTTTTTTACTAAAGGAATATATAGATTTTGTTGAATATTGTGCATAATGCGTTGAATTGCTGCTAACTTGTCACTCTTAATAATTGTCCGCGCCCAATTTTACTTTAACAAAAAATGAATGATCATCAGTACTCACCACGATAGCCGCGTAATTGTACGTCTCCTTCGCGGCGATGACGATGTTGGCGAATATCGAGAGCACGGGCTTCTTGCAGAAGAACGTCACCTCGGACCAGACCACGGCCGCCGACAGCGCGCACGTGGCCGCCGCCAGCGCGCGCAGGAAGTGCTGCTTCACCGAGCACTCCCAGTACCACTCTGCGGGAAACATGCAATCGTATCACTGAAACCCAGCACATGTGATAATAATAACGATCTACGTTTAAAAGCAAACACTAATTTCTTTGGCACGTACAAAATGGCGTAGTTTAACGGAGATCATTGTCCAACAGTGGTCTGAGACGGCCGTTATAATACAGGCAGTACACGTTTTCGTAGGTTAGGTACAAGCTGGTATGAACCTATTAGAGGTGGATAGAAAATCCTCTGCAGTCGAGGTCGTGGCGTGTGGAAGGTGTGCTGGAAGCGCTTCTCCGGCGAGCGCATGTTGGCGGCCACGTCCTCCAGGTGATAGATGCGTTCCAGCATCAGGCCCCACTGCGTCTCCGTGCGCTGCAGCACGTGCAGGGCTTTGATGGTCTACGGTGATAAGGAACGTTGAAAAAATTATGAAAATATTTATTTTACATCTAAACATCTTGAAACTTTACAAGAATGCGCTGTCTGATCCCAAACAGGAGCGAGTCTGTGGGCGCGTGATGTATGCATGGCAACCAGACAGCAGATAAACAGAAATACATACATGTTTATCAAAGAACAAATATTTGTCACGGGAGAGAATCGAACACCCAAAGCCCATGCCACAAGTCGAGATCATGATTATATGATACTGAAGTTAGGAAAACTATGTATATGAATGTATCATATTTTTATTGAAAATCATTATCTTTTATGAATTGATTATAATACAATACAACAAATATAAATATTATTAAAATTATGTCTTAAATGTTTGTTTAATGGTCTGTTGCTTCTTATGAGTATTTAACGCCAGCTAATGAGAGTTGAACACGGCATTACTGGGCATGGGTCTCACTTCACACATCTAATTTTCGGTCGATCACCAGGTTTTGTCCTACTAATATACAATATTAATTCAACCAATTCAATCGATGTATACTTTATTGCAATTCCCTATCTAACAACACGATTGTAAAGCGATTACGCAATAAAAATTAACACGAATTGTGCGGGAACTATTAAAAGATGACGTCACTTTCGATTAATGGGCGTGACTCGAGTAACACATTAATATAAAGTACATTCATATTAACGACGTAAATACATAAAAAAACACGTGTTAAAATCGTACCTTCTTGTGCAGGTTGATGAGCGACTTGAAGGAGGGCGGCGCGGGCCGCTCGGGCGGCGCGCGGCCGTTGAGTCTGTCGCGCAGCTGTATGGGCAGTTTCTGTATGATGGTCTCCACGTGCCGGTGTAACGGATGAGTGGGCCCCACCGCTGCCGTCACGGAATTTAGACTCTGAAATGGAAATATACATACATATAGTACATATTATTAAATATACCTAAGTATTTAATATTAAATATACCTAAGTGTATAGTTTTTTTTTAATTCGCTGTTTCGATTATTTTTCTCCCAGACAAATACCGAGTAGAAACAAAATCATTCAAATCAGCAGCCAGGGTCTCTAAACACTGCTCACAGGTCTTAAAATGATATCATATTCAGACCTGTCAGCCAATATTAGAATAAATGCTTACAAAAACCCAACTTTAATTATGTATCCCGTTTTTCCTGATATACAATCATTTACAGGAAGTTAAAAGCCGATTAGAATAAAATGAATATGCATTCAGATTTATTTCAACATTTGCAAATGTGATCTGCTTCGTACATATACACAGTAATATTATATCAGTATAGATTAACATCTTTAAATATCATAACATTGTCATATTTGTTCACATTGATAACATATCTCTGTTTGTTTTTAGTGTCTATATGTAACAACTAAATTTAATTTACGATGACAATAAATTGTTATGACAATTTGCATATTGCATATGTATGTATGATGCCAGATTCCTAATAGGATATGTTTGCCAAATATGTATGATAACACGAAAGTTACAAACAACTCTCTTGAATCTCAGTAATCCCCAAAGACATTGGCAAGCCATGTAACATCCTTCAAAATAATGTAATCATATAAATGCATGAGAAAAAGAATAGACATCATTTGTGCAGAAATTTTTTTCAGTATGTATTTAGAGTCTGAGAAATTTTGTGAATTTCACATTGTAAATGTTGAAATATATGAGTGATACTATTATCTTTGGAGTGTACTACACTACTGCCTACCATTTAAGGGATTACAGGTGTGTTCTTATAGTTTTTATTACCACCTCAAGTTAATTTGAGACAATCAACAGTTCACTTAAAATTCTGTGATATTCTGACAGTAAATAATGTATGAAACAATACTCACATCTAATATATCATCCACAGTTTCTTCGGCCTCACATTTATCTGTGCTAAGTTTCGCTATTTTGAAATAGCTATATGTTAAGGTATAATTTTTCTTTGAATTATTCCATAGATTTCTTGGCACTTCAACTAAGGCGTAACCGAGAAGTAAGATGAGCAGGAACAAACCCCATGTGTTACTTGCTGACGATGCAATTGCTTTGATCTTTGGTCCGTCCAGGTATACTCCCGGTTTAAGGGCAATATAAATGAGAAGTACACCACATATGAAAAGATAGGAGCCATAATAAATAGCATTATCCACTAAGGCAGACTTTAATTTGCCTTTGACGGTAAAATCTCCAGCTTTGCTGTATGATTGCATCATTGGCATTATTAACCTGAAATAAATGTAGACATTTAGTTTATTCAATAAGTCTTACTATTTTAAGTATCGTTTATAGCTTATAATTGTCTGTACACACATTTCTGAATGTCAAAGTTATCAAAAATAACAACCTACACCATAGGTAAGAATACAAAGTTATCTTTTAAAATTATTTTAAACATTTACTGTTTGAATTCACCCGTTGTGGATTACAGCTTAGAGTTAAGCTTACCTTTGCTGTATTTATCTAATATATGGAAGTTTTTCTCTGTTCTTAGTTTTAATAATGGATTTAAATTAAAAATTAAACTTTTACTACAGGTTTAGGTATATAGATAACCAAAAACAATATTAAACCATTTTTGGATATAGGTCCCTCTAGGTGAGAAGTGTCAACTATCATCCTCGGCAAATTACTTGTGATTGATTTCATACCCATTACAGAAAATTATAAACAATATGAAGTTAAAGGGAGGTCTTAATACTCATACTTACTGATAAATTATAAAAAGATTGTAAAATGATTTTGACATTGAAACCTATTTTCGTATATAGTGGTAAGCTAGTATAATATATATTGTGTATTCAAAAACAGTCTCATAATATTCTATAATTGAATGTATCTAACACAAACTGAACAGTACAGAGGGTTTTTAAATGATGTAACTGTAATTTGAAATAACTGCAGATAAAACACAATAACTTAACCAACAAAGAGTCACAAAGTCAAAGTCAAAAATTATTTATTTATATAAGATTTGTAATCACATATAAACATCATTAGATAAGTTTATGTTAGTTCGGACCGCACCCACAACTGAGAAGAACTAACAAGAAACTAAGCAAAGCATATATATATACTTTACCAAGTCAAACATTGTGAAGTCCAGTACACCACCCTCCAGAGGTTAGGGAAAACAGTGTCTGGGACAAAGCTCCATGGTTTGTGGCATTGGTTGCCAGGTGGTGTTACTGTGGTCGATTCATTTGTTGATACTGGAATTGTTAGTGGATTTGTTGTGTTATCTTGGAGGCATTGACGGTACACAGTCTGTAAATAGAATGAAAAATTATTAAGACAGAGTATTAAGACACTGAAAAGCAGTGGTGAAAAAGTAAATAAATATGTTGAGACAATTCTACGTAGCCATCTAAGCACAATCTATGTAGAGAGCACATAGTACAAAGACTTGTTTGGGTCATAAAAATATTTTTTGTGTGAATCAAACATGTGACCCCTACTAGCAGATTTATTAACCACATGCCCAGTAAATCAAATGACTTGAATTAAATAAAAAAGGAGAAGACAAGCATGTCATTAGCATTTGAAGTCACTTTTTAATTGATTATTTCTTTTTAATATCTATCTCTTTTAGATCAAAACATATATGGTTGACTGCCTCGTTGGTTGTGTTGGTAGCAAGTGTGACTGCCAATCGAGAGGTCCCGGGTACGAATCCCGGGTCGAAAATTACAAAATTTTCTAATTAGAAAATTTTCTACTAAAAAAATTTTCTACTACTAGTTACGTTCTACTAGAAAATCTAATTAAAATTCTAGTAGTGGTTCGGAGTCTGGATATGTGCCCGATACATGGCAATAGGCTCACCACCTATTACATAGTGGGATGTAAACGTAACTGGTGAAACGTGGGAGTGTTCTACAATTCTCTGCCTACCTCTTTGGGGATTACAGGCATGAAGTTATGTTAAAACATATATGGATTGTCAATTAAATCTTAAGTAATAAGCTTTTACAAGGTTATATTTGTCATTGGTGATTGACAAAAAATATACTATCAAACATTGATTGCCTAATGGTTATTATTCTCTCTGGTTATGTTAACTGCCAATCGGGAGTCCGAGGTTTGATTCTCAGGTCAAACACTATAAACATATTCTAGAAGTGGTTTGAAGTCTACATATGTGCCCAGTATATGACAATAGGCTCACCACCTATTCCATAGTGGGATATAAAGGTGACATGTGAAATGTGAGAGTCATCTGCATTCCTCTGCCTATCTCTTTGAGGATTACTGAAGTTAAGTTACATTTTCAAACATACACTGTTATCCCACTATGTTTGGAGTATTGAAAAATTGTTCAGATCCCTAGGGACACCTATGTGTACTTCCAATATGTCATACAATAATACAACTAAATTGAAACTAACACCATAATATATCTTTCATAATTTAACGAAGAGATTTAAACCACCAGACTGAATTCACCAGAGTCAACAAGCAATATTTTGTAAAATAATGTGTTGTAAATTGTGACAATTGGTTTGGTACTTTTCTTACTGGACATATATGCGTAAATAAAATAATGTATTAAATACAGCCACAGGAATTCATTACTCGTAATATGAAGAAACATTACTCACTGATGACACATCCAGAGGCAATATGAACATAATAACAAATGAGAAGTACCATGCTGTTAATACAGACACTGTCACTAATATATGATTTCTATAGCAGTCTCCATATCTGTACAAGAGTGAAGCAGCTAGCACAAAAGCCGAAATAATTTCTATCACGAACAACGTGTACACCATCTTGATGATTATTATAATGTGTGGTTTGTAATCTGTTTAAATCTGTTGGTTTTTCTTCGCGGTCTTTTGTTTTTCTTTCCATACACGCGCTGCTTCGTGCTGGAGGTTCTCGTAACGTATCTGCGTCGTGGTTTTCAATGGTAACAGTTTAGGTCGTTCTATTTCATACTCCGCTGGACATTCTTCGTAAAACAGAATTCCCGTTTCAGGTAAAATTGGATCGAATTCTATCGTAGCTTGATCCGACTTTGACTCAGACATTTTAGGTGCAATATATCACCATCACAGACATGGTTACGTTTAGCCTTTAACACAAGGACAGAATAAAAATAAATAACATAAAATAACCAACTACAAATGTGATTGTACAATATATTTCTTTCAAATTGTCCAACAATCAAATCAATTAATTTAGACTTTTGGTCTGATATTATACAGATAAGCAAAATTTGACAACTCTTTCGCATTTACAGCACAAAACTTGCCAAGCTAACATATAAGAATATGATCAATTATTTGATTATTTATATTTAGAAAAAGGAAGTGCAAAAACGATTATAATTCATGGATTTGCCAAGTAATTTTAGAATATATTATGATATAAATTTTATAAAAGATATTCCATGGAAGTGTTTATAACCTAATTCGTAAACACATAAATGTCATTTAAAGCCAAGTGGGCTGAAGTGGGAAATGATATAACATTTAACTGTCGTGCTTAGAATAAATAAATACAATGAGGCGATAAAATTAATTATAATGAGAGTACAAGTCTATAAAGATATTGCACGCTCATTATATCGCTCAATTGCACTGCAATTATTATCGCTATTCGTACTATAAAATGATTATAAGAATATTTTCTTATATTGCTCTTGAAGGGATATT
>DWEI01000450.1:0-21866 GCA_018245875.1 Mysoria ambigua
CATAGTTTTCTTTTATTTATACATAATTGTTTACCTATAATAAGGTTACAAGCCAGACTTAACCCTTAATTTCAGTACGTCAATCCAGGGTAATGGTATGAATTTATTTTATAGTTTTCATTGAGTTTTTTTTTGTTTTATTAATTGTTTTAATGTTTGCTAATAAACTATTGACAAAAGGTGGATTCAATAACCTTTAGAATATGGTACATTTAAAAATCATGTAATGGTTAATTAGAACTAGATTTTTTTTTATTGTCATGTTATAGAACAGTGTTTAATAGTTTTTAGAATATTAAAAATAATGTCAACACTAACCAATAACAGCAGCGATAATGGCCCCAGTGCTGACACCGATGATGTAATCAAACATATCTTGAACTCTCTTGCCGGTTAGCCGTTCCAAGTGCCTCAGTATTTCTATAGCGATTATCCCTCTGATCCCCCCGCCGTCAATTGAGAGAATATTAGGGCCGGGACCTTTGGTGGGGCCCGTGTAACCCATTAGGGCTAGGGCCTAAAAAATTAAATAGTCAATAAACAATGCAAAAAGGTGATTATTGCATATTGCAAGATACTCTTGCATGCTAGCTAGCAAGATTTTTTAAGTAGTTAATCTGCCATTTTACACAATACAAAACACTTGATCTTAGCACTTTGTATAACATTAAAAGGATAACTAACATCAGCACAATAATGATCAATGATGAAACAATTTCCTCAATCAACAACAGTTCAGTAGATTTATCAAATGATGGACTATCCATTGTCTCACCTCATTAACAATCCCCTTAACATCTGTCGAGATTTTCGGATCATTGATGTGTTTATTTTGTACTCGCAGCAAAGCCCTGACTGCACCCTCCTGTGAAAGAAAATGCATAATGCATTCAATACAATCAAATTGTGGCGTTTATAAAAATTTGGCAGCATGAGGACACTGTTGAATGAGGTAACTCCCATAAATAATTGCAATCTTTCACACTAGATCCTCTACAAGGTATGCAGAGTACAAAACGCCAAATATGTATTCCTGCATACCTGGCATATATAAGTATACTAGGTACTATATTTTAATGTCATTAAATTGGTTTGATTCAAAATAACACAACATATATAGATTTATACCGCTCAATACAGATACGAACATTGACATATCCTTTTGTGATTTACACAATACTAATTTACACAAACAAACTTTTGAAATGTTTGTCTGTATCTATCTTTGTGACAATCTGGCTTTTATGACAATCTGTGACAATATGGCTTGTAACTATCTTTGTGACACACTGGATGATGAGAGGGAATTATAGGGCCCCACATAGGTTAATTTTTATCCCAGATTTCTCATGGGATCATATAAAAGACCACATCAAAGTAATATCAAATCCAACACGGGCTGTGTAACAGGCACAGCTGGTATCTAATAAGAATGTTGGTATGTGGCACCTTGCCAAATAACTATCATTAATATCATGCCAATACATATAAATCAACATAACAATTGATGAATGTAATAACAGACAATTAAAAATAACACTTGTGTGAATGAAAACTGAATTGTATGAAAAGCCTTAATTTACATTAAGATATAAATCTTAAACAATAGTTTGTTCAGCTGTGAGGTGAATGATCACATCAGTTTTTAATTTAATCCTTCATACGCATGATAAGCACTGTCAACATTTATAGTTTGTACTTCTAATATGTAGCTACTTCATAGTACAGGCAGTATCAATTTAAATTCATCACTGGCAAAAGGAAAAAAGTAAGATTTAATTGTCTATGCACATACCTTGATAGCATAGTCTCTGGCTTCTGGGTACTGTTTTAGATGCTCAATGAAATGCTCAGTCCTTTTATACAAGCACTCTGGTGTTTCAGCAGTGACTATTGCCGATATAACATAAGCTGTTCGGGAATGTATGGAGGTCTGTAAAGAAAAATGTTAACATTCAGTTGTAAATATACACATAAATAAACACTGTTTTAGTCCATAGACAATGGTCTGTAGAAGAAAATATATAACATTTAGTAATGTCCCAGTATGAATTATATAATGATTCTTGCCACAAACTGGGTGTATTTCCTGATTATGAGCCACAAAAAAAATCCAAGTTAAACACATTCAAAAATGCCAGACCAAAGATTTGAACCCAGGAACTCTTATTCAGCACTTGCCCTTGGAACCAATAAGGCCAACAAGGCAGTTAGTTTAGTTATATAATAATTAATAGATCAATTAATTATTGGCAATTTTTTATGTATATTAATAAGCCAGTCGTCCACATTACCAGCATTATAGACAATGAACAAGAGTACAATGAAGTGGTATTATCAAATCCACATATTGAAATAACATCTAATAGATATGAAAATATAACCATAGTGATGTATAGAAGTTGAATCTATGATGAGTACAACAAACTCATCACTCAAATTAATCCCTGACCTAGTAGATAGTGTGGGGATGTCGATAGTATGGAAAACAAACTTTATATCCTTGGCATAAGATACACAATTGTATGTGGTAAATGAATTTGTGTTCCTAATATCATGCTTTGTAAGTCATGCTCTGTTTATTACTGTATACAAAGATTAGTTTTGTTTAGAATTATTATCTTTTCAAATAATATTGAAAAAAAAGGGAACACTCCAACATACTTTATCTGAAAATAGTTGATAATCTGAAAATCTGTATGCATCAATGTAATATATATACATTTAAGTAAGAAATTCTTAATAATTTTTAATCATTGCTGAGCAAAAGGTATAACCATAATTAAAAGTGCAAATAAAATACACAAGTTTGGCCACTACATATAACTATTGCCTTTTGCAGTTATGAGAGACATATACCCAAGAGTGGTAAATAAAAACTGTTGTAGCAGCGTGCATTGATTCACTATTTCATTTCACTATTTCATGTGTAATATAGGTAATATTCTTCATGATCATATCGAAGATTTATTTATATGTGTCATAAAATCATCATAAAAGTATTACATGTTTATAAATTTTAAAGACTATACTTTCTTTCATAACATTATCAGAGAATATTATCATATCACAGAATCAGTATAGTACCCTTATACTGTCAGATTATTTACTGGGACATTTTGATAACAGTTTGACCAGCTGAAGGTCGGTGACATTATTTGTATTATTTTTGAAACTTCCATTTTGTGCCACAATATTAATATTATAAGATATGGTAATCCAAATGATGAAAAATTTATCAAATATTTTATAAGTTTAAGATAAACATTTTATTGCTGCTCTTAATTTATAAGTAAATAATTTAGTTTCTTAGTATGTCTGTTAATGTATTCATATTTGTAAGTGAGGCATTTGTGGCATCAACAAGAAATAGAATTCATATACCTTCACATATAAACACCAAGAAAAAATTTCATAATTATACAGACTCATCAAGATTAACAAGCAAAACAGAATATGAAAGACAAGGAACCTCAATTTATACTATTTTTTCATCTGATCCTTTTATCTTTCCACTGTTGAAACATGGGTAAGCAGTGATAGCTAACTAATAACATGTGCCAAATGGTGATCATGTTTTTACTCACATCATATGTGCACATCAAAGAGAAGTCAATGTGCTTTTTAATCACATACAAGTGATTGTAAGATGCTCCAATATCAACTAACCTTTGTAACGATGGGTTTGTTAGATTTCCAACTAGGCTCTGATATTTTACCAAAATGCAAGTCCTTCTTGAGCTTGAGTCCCTGCCAAAAACTCTCAAATGTTATCTCTTTGGCTTCCGAGCCCACTGTCAAACCACCCTGAGCTATTTTCTCTTCAGTTCTGTCCACTTTCTCTGGTTTTTCTTTGGTATCCACTTTCGTATTAGCCTCTTCAACCGTAGTGGCTTTGAGTGTGTGATCTATCAGTTTACTGTCTGATATCTTGGCTGGCTCCACACCTTGGGTCAACTTTGCAGATACTGCCCTCTCAAATTTCTTGATGAGATCTAAAATGCAAAATAATTTTCACATTTAAAGATTTATTGCAGGTTCTCATTCCTTTCCTATGATATGTAATACACAAATCAGAAAATATTAGAGCAATTCATATATAATTTCTATATTTTTAGTAAAATAAAATAATGTAACCAATTACATCTGTAGACTTCATAAAAAATCTCTTATAGTGTTTTTGTTATCAAAAAAGCACACTACTGTCATAGTACTCCTAGTATTCTTATGATATAGCCATTCCTTCAATCCACCAGAAATTCTTGTAATGAATAACTACTCCATTGACAAGTAATACTTTGAATGGTGCTTCACCAAAATATGAAATCCAATGAAATAAACTGAATTAGAAGCATGTGCCCTTTTCAAAACCTAAGTAAGCAATAACTCAGTCCACATGTGGTTACTCAAACAAACTGACATCAAGATGAACTAGTCAAGTACAGTATGAATCCAGAAAAAGTACTTTTTGTACTTAATGAGACTTTAATGTCCATCTTCACACCCAGCATCAAGTCTCACATGTGGTATGTGTACGCATGTGGTATGTACGCAAACAGTGTACTAACAACCAACAAATGTACTAACAGTTGTGCAATACAAAGGAAATTGATGGAAACTGCCAACATATACATAGTTGCATACTAGTAATGTCTATTATATAACAACATTTCTCAGCGGAGTTTAAATTTAAAACCAAGCATGGTCTTGTTAACAACTCTGTCAAATACACCTGTCTTTTTTGAGCTTTAATATATATTTATATTAATTGTATATTAATAAATAAATAAGTTAATTAATTGTATATTAATAAATATATACACACATAAACCATGAATCATTAATTCACAAATAATAACAGAAAACTAAAGTAGTACTACTATGTATATAGTACAATAACAGCAATTATTCATTTAATTGATAGTGTAGAATATTTTATTGTTCACCTTTATCAGTAAAATATTTTTGTATTAAATATGTTAATATTCTCTCATGCTTACTTTGATTTCAACAATAATGAAAATATTTAAGCACTATTTATTCTTATTTATTTGTAAATATATTTCAAACAAACACTATTATTTGGTCAGTACATTCTTTTAATTTCACTTGCCAATAGTATATAGAAAATATGGTTCAACAATATAGACTTACTTTCCCACTGTTCCGGAGTAGCAGGCTTTATTTTCTGAACCAACTTCTCCACCTCTGCATTGAGATTAGATATCGAAAGGTAATGCCTTATAACTCGCCACTGGCTCCCGAACGACGACATTTTGCTAAATGTACTACCCCCTTGCCGATGAAGAAGTTTATTTTCTTTTCTTTAACCCCCAATAGCAGTTATATTACTTTAATAACACAAAATATAATTAAGTGACTATGTACTGTCACGTACGCAACTTATTTATATTGTAACTTAAAATCCATTGTTCATAGATTTAATTTAACGACGCAGTCTTCATCTAGGAAACAACATCTATGTACTGAGCCATCCGCATTCAAACTAATTCACAGTAAATCCTTGGCAAATAAATTAAAATATTCGCAACAATAAAAATAGATCAATGACAGATCACACCACTGACGTAAAATCGCACGATCAATGCTACCAACTGAAACGAATCATAACAAATACAAGTTTAGTGTCCGTTCACTTTATTTTTCGACTGACTAAGCAGAATGAAAGTTTTAGGTATCCGGTGTACAAGCTCGTTTAAGAGTTGATTTCAGACTGAGCTGATGATAAAGCTAATGCTTGTTAAATAGCAGTGCAATAACATGTTTTGTCTATGACATAAATAGAAAACTGCGAAACGGGACAGTATAAGCCACACCTCTACACTTGGCTCTATGGAGTGGCGCGTATTTGTCAACAAATATCGTATGATCACATCTTGATCCTATTCCAAGTGTTATAACGAACTTAGTCATAAACATAGATTGTTATTGAAGGTGTTTAGTTAAGACCCCTTATTGTCATTTTCTGTGGACATATAATAGCTCATAAGCTCTTACAATTAAATTATATATTTTTCGAGAAAATGTACCTTTGGATATTATATTTAAATAAAAATACCTAGAAATACCATTTACTAAATTTAAACGAATAGCAAGTTTAAATAAAAACTTTAGTAGTAGTAGTACTAATACGAGTATTTAATTTGAGAAATTATTACATAAACGTAACTTCAGGCCTGTAATCCTCGAAGAGGTAGGCAGAGGAGTGTAGTACGCTCCCTCATTTCAGCAGTTGCGTTTACGTCCCACTGTGGAATCGGTGGTGAGCCTATTGCCATACACCGGGCACAAATCCGGATTTCGAGTCACTATTAAAAAATCTAAACTAGAAAAATCCCATAGTGCCCGACCTAGGAATTGAACCCAGGACCTCATGATCGGCAATCACCCTTGCAACCAACACGACCAACGAGGCAGTCCAAATACGGTGTGTAGGTTTCTTTACAATGCTTTCCTTTAACGTTATGGTGCAAGATCTCGACGCCTAGGAGTGGAACGTTGAAGTCCGAAGCACCACGTTATCGCGGCCATGTGATACACGTGTACGCTGCGTAAATGCGAAAACTAGATGACGTCACGCGGTTATTAATAGAAAGAGCGACAGCGGTGTGTGTGGTCTGAGGGTCGTACGAGATCGTCTACAATGACAACCTGCAAGTGTGCGTTCTGTTACAATCTATATCGCTAAGATAACACTGTCGTGTTTACAGTCAAAGTGTAAAAATTAACTAAACGTGTACATTGTACATTCTCAATTATTCTACAGTATTTACGAACCCACCACAATGCCATTTCTATTGAAACGTTTGGGTTCAGAGATCGTGTTTTGTAAATAATTGCTACATAAACTATAATTAATTAGTAATACAGCAGGAAAAATTACTGTTTATTATTGTAGGTAAAAACAATCGACAATCACTTTTTTATATTATGAATTATACAGACAATTAAAAACGTGTCGCTAGAATGTCGCGCGAAATTGACGACGACGATGTGACAGGAAGTAATTCGTAAATGATTCAAATTATTCTGCTACATAAATTAAAAAATTACAATTGGAACAGATTATTATTTTGATACCTAAATCTATTATTTAGTACGTAACATAAGATCATGCCTGCCAATCCCCAAGATGTAGGCAGAAGAATGAAGCAAAGTGCCACGTTTCACCAGTTATTTGGATTTATAATCGAATTGACATTTCTGGTAATGGCTAGAAGATTCAAAATACGAAATTCTACTTTTTAAAATCCAATGCAACTCGACTCGTAACTGGTGATTCGTGGGAATGATCTGCATTCCTCTGCCTACCCATTCGGGGATTACCGACGTGAAGTTACATTATGTTAACTTATATAAATACTTAATACTGCGCATACCTGTACTGCGCATTTGCGTTCTCCGCTGCAAAATCTGCTTATTATTATTATCGTAAACAATGTTTGTGACAGTATACCACCTGCGCAAAAGATACTATATTATTCATAGCATTCCCGAGAAAAAAAATATTGAAGAAGATTGGCATGAGCTATCGCAAAATATGTTGTTTGCGACGGTCATAGAGCGAGGAAAGTGTCAGGTTTTTAAATAAACTCATGTACCAAGTGCGAATGTTAAATGTTAAACTACGTACTAAGATTTTAAGAAAATCGAAAGGTATGCCAAACATTAAAATTAGCGTATCATGACGAGTACAAGCTGTGAGATTTATGCAATATTTGAATGTATAAATGATTTTTCAACTTTTGAAAGTGTTACAACGGTGTGGTAAATATTTTTTTCATTGTAAATGCGCATATACCTTAATGAGATTGTATGAAATATGTAAATAAATATTTAAAATTAAGACTAATAGTTTAGCTTAATAGACTAATTAATAGGGTAATTAGATGAATAACATATAACCTGTGTCAACAGAAGATGGTTGTGTAACCTCTATATAAAATTCTTTTACTCTTATTTCACTGTGATTTTACTCTTACTTACCTCTGTATTTATTTAAAGGAAAATTATACCTATTTTCACTGTAATGCGTTAAGACGTTATGAAGTTTCGGTTAATAATAATATATAAAACATTTTCGTCAAAGTGTTAAAATATCAGTCACATACAATATTTAAATTTTTAAAAAGGAGCAGTGACACATGCTTGAAACTCGCCACTAAATAAATAAGCGTTTTTATTAAGGTGAAATTACTTTTAATTATCCCACCAGAAATGTGAGGACTTTGAGATACATTGACAAGAAAAGTAAGATATCCTATAATACCCAGTGGTACCCCATGCTATTTTTCGGAACAACATTGTATAGATAACCCTGCAACTTTGGATAATTGTAGCACACACATTTACCTTGAGTTATATAAAATACAATATATTGTAATTACCACCGTTAACTTAATAGATACTTTTGTTAATAAACAATATAATTTGGACTTTTATTTTAAAAAAATGATGATTCCTGACTATAACTGTTCGTCATTGTTGGCGTCAATATTATTTGAAGTAAAATTATGATTAAATTAATTATATTTTACTCCAGTTGTAGCTAGGTGGACGTGGTGATTATTGGGTTTGTTTGTGAATTACATAACGATAACGACCACGTTGTTGACATAATATTTGCAAATGATCTGCGCATAACATACATTTCAAGGTCTCGCTTGTTATCGCAATGAATAACACGTTTTACAAGTGTCTTTCTCTTTATCAGTGCAAAATTCTATCAATGATTTGAAATTACGCAGTACTTTTAAAGAAACGAGGTTGAATACTACGTAAAACAACAATATTCCTTCATACATTGGATATTTAAAATTGATTTATAAAAACAGATAACCAATTATATTTTTAACTTTACGCGCCATTGTTATTATGTTGGCAGCACTCCACAAGGTTGAATTCATTAATAATATGGCGGGAAAATGTTATAGGCAGTATTGACATTGCACACTATTATATAAAGACCCAATTGTGGACACTAACAGAACTCTTCACATAATGTGGGATGAACACTGTAATAGATGTAATAATGTTGAACTATTATATGGAGCCATTGTCATTAAAAATCGGTATTCTTCTCGTCTTAACCCGAACATACTTAGATATAAGTCCGTGGTGACATAGCCTGCAGATATGATAAGTAAACAATCAAAACACATTAATCTTGAATTATAAATTCATTTGGTTAATAATAAAATTTGTATTCGATTTTATTCAATCAGTAATGTACCTATTCAATTTGTATTTACCTATTCAAGTATTCTAGTGTTCTTCAAATCGTGTAATCTTATTACATATGGCTTACGGGTCATATACTGGCTTTAATGATGATACGAATTTTGAAATGAGATTATTGGAACAGGGCGTGGGTTTATTGCATGTGTTCATCAGTCCCAGAAAGATATTACCTGACCAAAAAACGACTGTGTATTTACCATCTATAAATACTATTTATAAATTTGTTAATTTGTTAAAAAATTAAAATCCAAATCGAAATAACAAAATGAAGATGTTCGTACGTCATTCAGTAGGTAAAAGCTGAAAAAGGAGAAAGATAGGAAAATATTATTTCTTATAGATATGAAAATAAAAAAACAGTTCTATAAACATTTGCGTATATTTTTACATAAGTATGTAACATAACAAACGTGTGTTACGCGTAGCAAAAACGTTAACTATATCGCGCTGTCTAACATAGCTAAATCTAAATATTATTTCAATACATTTACTTACGAAATTATATATTAGATATACATAGGTATTGGATACAATCTAAATGGGGATGTTAAGGGACATTTCTCCTGTGATTTTCTAATAAAACAGCCTAACACACATATTAGTCTTGAAGGTGCATTTTAAATAAGATATTATTGTACTCCTCTCTGCAGAAACTTATTCAATACAAACACTCAAACGATACGTGGTAAATTTACATCGTTTTTATTTAATATCAAAGCATTGTCGGTTATCGTGTGAGTGAAACAGAACTATACAAACTCGAAAGCAATGAAATAATTGGAGTTCTGGTCGCCTCTGTTCAAGCGTAAAAACGTTAGCTGGGAGATTGCGAAACGCCATTTTACCCTAACTAAAATAGGAGCGTATAGCATGCGAGATGAATCTACCACGCTCTGTTTGAATCTCTATAAAAAAATTCAAGTAATTGATACTATCATATGCATATTTTTATAATTCGCATATTTTGCTATAATCTAAGGACACATTTCAAAATTTATATCGGGCCACATAATGAAACTTTGTGCATTTTGCTCTAATGTAAGATTTTTATAACAGAAAGTCCAATGGCTATGTTAATTAAATATTATTACTATTATTACACAAATACCTATACAATATCAATAATACACAGGCGTCATTCACACTTCATCTGGGTACTATGTTTTAAAATTTTAAATAAACACTTTTTACTTGAAAACTTACCAAAGACTTTTTGATAACCACTTTTCTAAGCTCTATGCCAACCATTGACAAATCTATGGTGACAGTCCACAGAATTTTTAATTATAAGTATTGTATTATATGAGTATAGAAACTAACAAAATTGATATACTTATTTGTATTTAGGGTTTTTAAAGATCAGTTATGGATATTACTATGTTAGAGATCCGAAAAAAATCGTAAATTATTTCAACAGAGAAAGGAAGTAAATTCTTCAAAAACTGTCTAATTGTTAGTATTGCTCAAATGAAATATTTTGTTATATGAAAAAAGAAAAAACTCAATAATATTATACTACTATTACATATGATTATAGCGTTATATAGGACATTACTAAAATCTACGTTCAGTGCTAAATTTCATACAATACATTGATATTAAGAACTTAGCTCTATGTATTGACCTAACATCTATTGTCACTATACGGCGATGCTTACTTATTGACGCGATAATATCTACTTATATGTACACATAATATATTGTTCGTAATAAAGTAAGAAAAGTGACAGAAACATGTGGCAATACAGTTCATATTTACAAACTAATTTATTGGCTGTACCCGGCCGAAAGAAACTTATATAGAAAAAAAAACATATATTGATTACAGTTGGCAATATTGGATCTATGACGATTTGAAACTGTCATCCATGAGTATTTGATCGATCAATCAATATTAAATAAATACATACTCGTATTGGCAAAAAGAGCTCTTATCACATTATCACGCTGGCAATACACATTACTTATACATAAAATTTTAAAAGCTCATTATTTTCATCTCGTCATGATTACTAAAAAAAGAAATTTTAACATGGAAGCACTCTCAATTACATTATCACGAAAGCAAGTATTTTATATCAAGTTTATAAATGCAACATATTTTTTTTCTTCAAGAAACATCACGACAATATGAGAAACATAAAAACCGTATATAAATAACTAGCAACTTTCGAGTATCTATAACGCGTAATTAATTATCAAAGGATAGTTACTTAAAGAAACTGGGAAGATACATAAAAAAGACAACAATATGGGCAACACAGGCAACACTATTATAGTGCACCATATTGTATCGTTATTATCAGACTGGTTGACATTTAATACTTTAAAAAAAATTCGAATGCCAACAGCAGGAATAAGTGTGCGTTTACAGTAAACCCAATTATAAGGTGTGCCATGGCTTCACTTTGTTACACGAATAACTATACACATATCAGGTTAATATTTGAGTGTATGTCTTGTTAAAATATAAAAGTCACTCGGATACTATTGAAAAACTATCGATCTTACTGTCGACTACTAAATAACACATCCGTGAACATAAAATTACGTCCAACGAATAATAAGTAGACGAAACAATAAGCAAACATGTGTCTAATTTCATAATATTCACGAGTTATCGCCCCGCTATGTTAAAAAATACGAGAATTCGAAAATTGTATCAATAACGAATTTCAATGTCAACAACATACAAGTTTATTATTAATGGGTTTTACAAGTTTTATGTTAATATCATATAAATCCCTTAATAATAAACTGATACAAAATTATTCGTCACATGTTTATTTTACACATTACCTTATATTAAATTCGATAAATTTACACAATCAGTCATTCATTATAAAACGTACCTTAAATTGTCTCCCAAAGAGTTGATTTTTGTACGATGACACACACTTGTAGCATATAACATCAATCAGACACATTTTAGGAATATAGAGGCGTTAGGGCGGCAAATGAGGGCAGTCAAATTTTTACATTTAAAAGCGAACTTTTATATAATTGTTGTGTTCAATATCATGTCTTGTCCAAGGTGACATGTCTATTATATAAATGTGTCTGAGGCGTGCAATAAAACGGGCCTCATCATGAGATACAATGTACATACATATTATTCAAATTTCCTAAAATTACTACATAGAAAGTTACATTGGAACAGTGCAATTTTATCTTATAACTTTAGCTTTATTTAATTTTTAAGAAATGAAATCACTAAGTATATGATATTAACTTATAATATAAACAGAAGTAAATGAACGTTTTATGATTTAAAAATTAACCATACCCTGGGAAATAAACTATATCACAAAAGCGATAGCACTAGGCTATCGATAGAAACCGAGAAATTTCGTCCGGACAGAGGACTCGGCTACAAAACGGAAAAGTGACATCGAATCTTAACATTCAACCAGTCTTAGGCGAAGAATCCGACGGTACAAGGTAAGACGCCACTTCAAGCGACATCCGCGCAACACAAACTCAATATTCACAGAACAAGGACATCGCACAGCAGTATTTCAGTCACCTATGGTGAGTTTATTTGAAGCTTAAAGAATATGTGACAGACATGGCTATATAAGCCTTGTTCTTTTTCTCCGAAATCGGTATGCATATATGAAGAGTGTTGAATGTGGAAGAAGCAAGGTAGATCTGTAAACATGTAGAGATCTGGTACTCCATGCTCTCTGCCTGCCTCGTAAGGGACTCAGTATGATGATAACAATATTTGTTCAGTGATTCACCAGCTCAAATTTCTTATAACTAAGCAGAATATCATACTAAGTATATCATTCTGACATGCAACAAAATATTTACTTAACAATATGATGATAAAAAATGTCATGAAATATTCTAGGAGCAGGAGAATATTCTAGAAGGAGCTCTACAGAGTTACATCATGTCATACAACAATAAAAAAGCTCCAAAACAAAAACTTAATTAGTCTAGTAACAATTACAATTTAAACACATCAATATAGAGACATCATACATTAAAATTATCCTTAGAATATATTGCTATGTGGATATGAATATTGAACAGAAACCCTAATCTAACTAAACTGTAGATTATAACAGTCTATGATATAAATTGGGCCTTGTGTGTTAAAATTGTCTCTGTTCCACTTAAAAGCCTCACCTTTCCTCTAACATTTTATTTTCTGATATTAATTGCATGAATAATTTATATACTTCTTAATAGAGTCTTAAAAACAGCTGCATCATATTTCATAGTTTATAATCTTACAGCTGCAAATTTAACATGATTCTATTGACTCATTCAATATTTATATCAAGTATCTCATGAGATACATGTATCAAGAAAAAAGATTAATATTTATTGATTATTCTAGAAATAAAACTTCAAATTAACAAACAAAAATAAATTATTTGATATAATTTTACATAATGCAATATACATGTGTAGATATATTTTCCTGTATTATTTCTATTAATTTCTAAATATTTATTTGTAGGTGGAAAGCCATAATAATTTCCACTAACATACGAAGGCAACAGCAGAATGCACTGATACTTAATTTACAATAAATTTATGTCTAACTTTGAGACAAATTACTGACTGAGTGTACCTCTGTGGTCGCAATCTAAATGCAATGAGGGGCGGGATCAGTTGGACGTGAACAAAACTGCCAGAGATAATTTTGATGCTCTCTGAGTACATTAATGAAAAATTAAAAAAATATTGTTGAGACAACTAATGAACAATTACGAAAATTTATTCTACAGTCACACCCTAGACCTGTCCGATGCGGCAAAATGATTGTGGCTGGACTACATTATCCTACCCTTATTCACTTTATAGAAAATTTGTATATAAACAATGAATGAGTTGTCAGAGGTGTTATAATGATTAGTAAATGATCAGACCCCCTCACCTTCCCTGTCTAAGCACACAATTATTTATATATTGTACATTTCAGCTCTTATTTCATTACTCATAATTTCTAAATGTAACAAAACCCTATGAATTTTTATTAGAAATTAATATGTGGCTAACATTATGAGAAAACAACTCACTACAGGATAAACAGAAAAATGTACTGTGGCTACCTATAGTCACTTACTTAATAAACAGTCGATACATTCTACAGGCTTTCATCCACACCGTATCACCGGCTACACATACGGTAATGTTAATTACATATATTCAATTCAGATACATACAAGTGCACAATGCGGCTAGCCTAGGCGGCCAGCGTGGCGCAGTAGTCGGGCAGCGCGCGCAGCCCGCGGCGGCCGGCCACGCGCACGTTGCGCGCGCACACCGCCGGGTTCACGTGCGCGTTGTGCAGCTCGGCCACCTGCGTGCAGCACGCCGCCGCCGGGTCGCCCGAGCTGCTCAGGTGGCCCAGCCTGCGCAATCGTTGTTACATCTAATTAAAGAGTTTGGTGAACTAGACGGTCGAACCAGATTGTTGAACTAGACAGTCGAACCAGATTGTTGAACTAGACGTTCGAACCAGATTGTTGAACTAGACGTTTGAACCAGATTGTTGAACTAGACGGTCGAACCAGATTTGGGATTCAATTCCAACCCAGTTTGTGACAAGCACAATTATTTGCTGTTTGTGACCGTAAGAAAAATATATAAGTATATGATTCTTGCCCAGAACAAACATTGCCATGATGAGCAAAGCACATCCATTTTGTATATGGTTGTGAATTTGTTTGTCATCTAATTAGCTCTCATAGTATAAGTTTTATTTGTTTATTGTTTCACATAATTAATATATTATCATATCAATCACATGAGTGTTACTGAACGTTCTGTACCAGAATTCGTTCCCAGGATGTGCGTTCCCATCCCATGGGTATGTGATAACCAGCAGCTTGCCCTCGTGTTCATCCACCAGTTTCGCCGAGGGCTCTCTGTTCTCTAGTTGAACGTTAATACCTCCTGTAAAACATTTACATATATATGTTAATTGGTTCAAACTTTCGTTATTTCGTAGTTTTATACAATGTTGGAACCAGTAGGAACAAATCATATTAAGGAAATTTTGAGCACAAAGTTTAATTACATATTACAGTTAATACCCATACCTCTTGGATGCCTCTTGCATTCAAAGAATATTTTCTTTTCAGACTTCTTTTGCTGGTTTGTGAATAGTGCTGCAAAAATAGATCACTATATTATAAAAATATACATTTTATAACCATACATTGTAAAGAATCTTTTTTCCAAATGCCAACTGAAATTTTAATATCATCATATCAATTTTTGTCGTATAATTAAATACTGTTTAAGATAATAACTAATGAATGTCAGTAATAGTGAAAGATAAATCAATAACTAGTTAAATGTAAATACTTAATTGCACTTACCCAAAATACTTTTACTTGGTTTGATGTAAGAGAAATTAATGTCAGATACATGATTTAACAAGTCCTTCTTCAGGAACGCTCGTATCCGTTCCAGGAAACTCAGGATGTACACATCCAATTGATGGTTTGATATTTTCCATACACCCAAACCTGAAAATATTTTTATATGATAATATCTAAACCACGGGTAATTTTTCTCTAACCAAAGCCAAAAGAACCAATACAACTACCGAAAAATTATTGTTGCATAAATTATTGTGACAGATTAGTCAATCCAAACTTATGACAAAGACAAAACTAACTTTTGAACGAGTGAATATTTCATTAAAAGCTACAAGTTATGTCCATGTGTGAGACATAGAGTTCAGGTTTAACCCATTATTCTCGAGTAGGACTCAGAAATTGAAACCACCTTAACATTTATCAGTTTATGTAACAACACACACCAGTATCGATAAAAACGATAATTTTCTAGCATCATGTTGGCTTAAATTAAACTTACCACATCCAACAATATTGACAAAAGCATCCTTGCCCCTCTCCTGAGCCCTCCATTCCGCCTCTAGCAATGTGGTCTCAACAATGATTGTCAACCTCTTGTAATACACCTCATTGTCAAATATCTCATTGTCCTTAGAATTGACCAATTTGACATATCTGTCTGTATATCGCTTCTCTTCACTCTTGTCTTGAATGTCTACATAGGATGTCAGCTCTTCATATGTATAGCTGTGGACCTGAAGACGAAAATCATTACATTATTTTTACCTACACTAGAATTTTTTACACTACAGACAAACAAGCAAAGCTTTCTTTAAAAGGAGTGAAAATGGCACACATAAAAACACACCACACAGTATAATAAATACCTTGCAAAAGGAACATGATAAATAGAAAACAAGATATCCTATACTGCTGAAGTTCTTTATCCTTTCAAGTACATATTGTTTAAGGACAGTTTTTTATTGTTTTACAAGTAATAAGAGATAGAGATAAACAATGTCAAACAAAAAAATTGTAACTGATAATCAAATTAACCCACCTGATAAAACTCAGACCAGATCTGTCTCCACATATGCCTGGCGGATTGGTTGTTCCTTACATATGTCGTTTTAAGTACGTTCAAACAAGTTGTAGGGGTCACCTCTTCCCCGTACCCATTCTCCAGAGAGTTCTGTTGCTCCGTGATCACAATGTCCTCATATTCCATTCGATTTTTTCGTTTAAATCTTGGACCAATCAGTCCTGAAACAAACAAATACTGTCTCAATAATATAAAATATAAACTAATTGTAAGAATGGTGACATTCGAAATAACCACTTACTTTAAGTGATTACTTTTCCCGATAAAGTATAATTATTTGTTGGACATGCTGCTGTTTGAGAAAAGTCAACAATTATATTTTACTTTAGAGACCACATAGAATACTTTAAGTACTTCAAGTTAATAACTAGAAATATAAATTAACCTATATATTAAGACATTAGTGGCTATAAATGACAAAAGTAAATGAATCAATAATATTCGTCAAGGATTCCTTGTTTTGTCAGTTGGGATTGCTATCTATAGTACACTTTACCAAAGTTGAGTACAGTCCGGTCTCCAGGTGAATATTTATGTTCTGATATCAGGTGCAGGACAAAAATGTTCCAGGACAACTCACCTATTATCACAGCATCTTCTTCAGCATTATCCTCTTTGACTACACCAGAATTAGTTCTGATACCGTCATTGATGCACTCAGTGTAACCACTGACATAGACCATAGCGGATAGCTTGATCTCGTCGTAACTCAAACAGTTTTCTAACAATAAAGGGGGTTTCTGCTGGAGTGTTCCCACTGCCTCCCAACCATCTTGACTAAAAATTAATACATCAATTATTAGTTACTCGTGTTAACTTAATACAATGTTCGGTATCATTTATCCATCAACATTCTAAATTTCACTGGCAGTTAAATAAATGCAATGCATGGAACAGCTGTATATAAGCAAGTGATGTTTCTTAAGGTTAGCTACTTTACCTATAAGAATTGCATTAAATCATAATTCAAATGTAGCATGAATGAACGGACAATAAAAAAATTCCAATTAGATTGTTTTATCTTCAAATCAGTGATGAAGATCATATAAATAAGATATCAATGAGATATATGAAATCAAATAAGGTTACAAGACAACAAATAAATAATATTTTTTTATACATAAGACAGTTCATTTAATACTAAGTACTTTAATTAATATGTAGTAAGTACTTTAATTAATATGTAGTAAGTACTTAAATTACATCCTATCAAATAAGTTAACAAGATAACAGGACAATTTTTTTACTCATAAGCCGATTTAATAATAATTATTTATTTTGATTGCATACAATGTTAATTTTAACTGAACACAAGGCTATGTGACTGAGTTCAATGTGAACTAACCCAGTCTCGCCCGACAACAGTTTATACTTGTCTTGAGCCTTCATGAATGTGACAGCACGCTTCTTCAGTATTCTGTCGATGAGTTCTAGTACTGTCATGTCTTTGTACAATGTTTTCTCTATCGGCGATCCAAATTCTCTGAAATCATACAATATTTATTACTTGAAATTCTTATAATAACTAGTAGTGGCAGTAAACTTATCCCCTATTCTAAACTGGGAAATAAATTATGCCTACCTCTTTGGGGATTACAAAGATCATGTTACATTTCTCAAAATAATTACAATTCTATATAATAAACCACTGGAAATCTTTTAGATATGTAAAATAATAATGTATGCGAGCCTAAAGATATCAATATCAACATATTTGGCATTATTCACCAATTGTTTAAAATCTACCGTCAATATGTCTGAAACTATCTGGTTGATCAAGTAATTGCAAGCATGAGTGATAATCTAGAGGCCCGGGGTTTGATTCCTAGGTAGGGTATTATAGGATTATTCTAACATAAAATTTCTAGTACCAAAAACTTGTAAACTTTTCATTAAGTTGTTCATTGAAATTTAAACAAGGTCTTAAGTCTCTTTAATATGGTATTTATTTTTGAGTCCTAAATACCTTTTGTATATGAGAAAATGTGTCATTAAGAGCAATACTCGTTCATGGATGAGTGGGTATGTGGATATTATATTCCGCTTCAGTTTCTCGATAGGTCGCCTCACTTTCAGTTTTTCTAATCTGAAAAAAAAAATTAAATTAGAACATAAAAAATTTCATAAAACTCATATTTTATAATTATATATATACATGTATGGTCACTAATAACACATTTTATTTTTAAAGAGTTCTCACTATAACAATTATTTGTGATTTCTATTATCATCGTGAGAGTCCAATATATAAAAACAGGTTAAGTTGTATGATGACACAAATTTTGAATCACATAACAACAACAATACTTATTTTAGATGCACACTTAAACTGTTTGAATAAAATTTTGAATATCAAATTAATATGTATCCATGCTGGTGTCCCAGATAATAAGGACAAAAAACTGCCACACAAACCTGACAGTCTCAATGGGGAATGGAATAGGGAACTCCTTGCTCCTCTTTATAATCTCGTCCACATCATCTGACAGTTCAATGGCTGGCAATTCAGCGCACTGTTTGAGGAGCTCGTTAGTCTCCTTGCCCATGCTCGGGAAACACCAATCTGGCTTACACCTGAAATAGTTTACTTCACTTAATGCCTCATGTTAAAACATTGTGTTGCAGGATTGTATACAAAATGATAGATGTACTAGTATCCAAATTGGCTTATTGATAGTGTTTTGACTCTATCATAATAAGCACAGACCAAACCCAACACCTACTTTATGGCAACATGGTGTCTATTTCATGAAATATGTAAAATTATGACTAATTAAACATTAATATAAGACTATATCTAAGTCTAAAATCAAAACACAATATTTGGTTTTAATGTATGTATTTGGATGACTTGACCTGTCAGAGTGAGTTACCAAACACCTACAGGACTTGGAGTGTGTTTAATTGCATGGAGATGTTCAAGCTTAGAGTCAACAGAGAGAAAAGTTACATTTGCATGGGACTCAGTCAAGTTTGTAGGTCATGTTATTGTACTAGCAAGCAAACACCAACAAAATCACAACTGTGTCTGCTACAACTGCTTCAAAGAACACCAACCTCCTTAAAGCGAACAGTATTTAGAACTGATCTTTGGGGCAAACACATTAATCACATTAGCAGTACTAATGCATGAAAAGGTGTCTTATGAAAGACCCACAGGGTGAGTGATGTTCTTAATCAAAGAGGAATTATAAAACAACAGAGAGAGAAATGCCTAGTGGTCAAATTCAAATTCTGGCCTCTTAAAATGTGTGTTTTAAGCTTTAATATTACTTGTTATTATAGTAAACCTTGAAGTGTTAAAAAAATTTCTCTAAGGTGTCTGAAGTCTGACAACCTGGATTTGGCCAATATGGTAGACTACGGCCTTAACCCTCCCATTCTGAGAGGAGACCCATGTTCCAGCAGTGGAATGGTAGAAGGGTCTATATCGATTTCAACTGATAGAGAGAAAAATTCATCAATCTGCAAACTGTGATGGTACCATGGTTATATAAAACTATCTGAGATGATTATAAAGCCTGACCATCAACCATTATGCAGGTACCAGTAAAGCAGCAATGTAAATTTATCCTATGTTGCTCAGCATAATGTAATATATCTTAAATTCTCCTAAGGATGTCACCATAAGCATTAAAAAAAACTAAGTATTGAATGGTCATAATGAATGTTACATTATAAGACCTTTTACAATTGAACATTCACTCATATTGTATATTGTTATAATGAATGTTAAATGACAATAATCTAATGTGTATTCTGTGATTTTTGCAAGGTCTTTTAGACAATGTGTGATACAAGCTAAAGTTATATATGGTGAAATAGCCTAATGAGTCATCGAAGTGGACTGTTAACATGTGTTTTATAGTGTACTGCTAATATATTATAAAACACACTTAATATTAAAGGTGTATTATTTTAATATGAAAGTTTTTATTTGATTTACATTATATATATCCATTCTATATATATAACATTTTGGATCAGTTTAAGCATATAGGTATTTCATAGAGCCTAATATCATATTGTTTTTAAATGAAACTGTAAAAAGATAATTGACAAAAAAAACGTTTATGCTTCTATGTATAAGCACATGTATTTTTAAAGTAAATAATTTACCTACTCCTTAATTAATGCAATGTATATTATTATTAGAGATGCATTAAGGCCAAACTAACCACATATTATAGAATGTTGTTAAAACATTACATCACGCACAATTCCCAAAGAGATAGGCAAAAGAATGTAGTAGGAGCCCAAGTTTCAACAGTTACGTCCCATTATGGAATAGGTAGTGAGTATTATATAGTGAAAATAGTAGTGTTAAAAAATATATATATACAGTATTACGTACCACGCCATATTTTGGAACTGTCGCAATATATCCATTGTCGCTATTGTCCCCTTCTATTAAAAATGTATACGAAAAAAAAACAAATCAAGTTTTAATTATGTTTTACATTAATTATAGGTTTTCGCTTCAATTATTATGACAAAATTACAGAAAAACAATATTAGTAACAGGCACTGCAATATATTCACTTGACTGTATGCTATGCTATTACATGGTTTCACTTCAGACAGTTGCAAATTGGAAAAAAAATAATTTACATTTATATCATGCTATAAAATAAAAATTCACAACATACAATATCGCACTCCACGAAATGACGAAGTTGCAAACGTCACTTGGTTATAAATGTCAATTTTGTTCCTTTTTAAAACCTGACCAACGTCTGTGACTACTCAATAAATCCAATTCTAAGCTTCATTTGAAACCTTACAGATCGTAATAAGAATAGTCAAAATATTGTGCAACTTACTTAACATTAGGGATCAACTTTTAGAAAGTAAAAATAAGCTTTTATTATATATCTTTCATAAATAATTTATAACGAAAATGATTATATATTGCATTAACAGTTATGTATTTTTTATAAGGGTATGTGATACATTGGTTTATTTACCTCATTCATTTTGCAACATATATTCTGGCAAGTGTAATATTTGTAACGATATATGTATGTAAGTACATAAACCACAAACCTAAAATGTAGAATAAATATAATGGATGTTATAACTTAATAGAGAATTAATATCCAGTGGCGTAGCTACGTTGGGTGGCACCCGGTGCGGAAGTTGGTGGTGTCACCCCATCGAAAGTAAAAAGCAATAAA
>DWEI01000451.1:0-21833 GCA_018245875.1 Mysoria ambigua
CGGCGCCACTCCATCCGGTCCTGGGCCTTCCGAATCCAGCAGCTTCCCGCTGTCTTCTTCAGGTCGTCGGACCACCTATGCTCCTCTTACCGAATCGTTGTACTAAATACATTTAACTATCGGATCATTACGCCCAGTTCTATTATAGTTTTCATCAAATAGTGGTAATTACAATATTGAGTCATACAGTCGGTTCAGTCTTTACTTCTCTTCACGTTTTAGTTACAGTAACGTGCAGCGTGCGCGCGTGACTAAGTCGATATATTCCACGTGACTTTTCAGCCTTCGTAACTACGACTTCATTACGTTAATTGTGAAAATGGCTCGCATTTCATAATTAGCAATATCGATGTTCTCCATTGTTATTATACCGTTACGCGAGTGTTACGCCTCATGGAGTAGACAGGGAGCACCGAGTGCCAAAATGTCTATTGCTTTAGACTTGACGTCGTTCTTGTATGTTGCAATACTTTCTATGTACAAGCAGGCCGGTTAGACAACAAATTACTCTTACATCAACCAGTATCCGACATTTATAATAAAACACTTTAGATGCTCCCAGTATCAACTTTAATTAAACTTTTTATATACCTTCTAGATCCTATATATAAATATCGCATTTTAGTTTACCTTCTAGATCCTAGATATAAATATCGCATTTTAGTTTACCTTCTAGATCCTAGATATAAATATCCTATTGTAGTTTTTATATAAAATAAATTATCATGTGTATTAATTTTTTGTATTATCTTTATCCATTGTAATGATTTTTTTCCTATTATCTAACATTCACGTGCCATCTAAATATCGGTAATAACTCGTCGAATATAACGACAATAGCGCAGTAAAGAGCGCCGATAATTTTTCGGGCCCACCCCATCATAGAGCTGTGTCTGAGTGATACGTATTTTCGGGACACGTCAATCACATGTTTGACTGCCTCCAAATGACCAAGCGGGCGAACGACGGGGTGACCGTATTCCGGATAAACCACTACTGAAATCCAGTAACCTAATTGTGGGCGTGCACAAAACAACACCTCTGTGTTGTTAAGTGGATTCCCTAATCAATTTAAATCCCGTTTTCCGGGACGTGTTTTTTTATTTACGTTCCTTTTGAACGCTCTTTATTTTTTTGTTTGGCTGTTTCAAAGGAACCGTATTATTGAAGTGGTTTTTTTTCCTCTATAAAAAAACATTGGACACGATTATAGTGAAAGAACAAAATGTAATTCCTTTAAATTACATGCGAATTTAAAATAAAAAAAAAACGTAAAAATTACGTCAAATCAATAATACTTAACTATTAGTTTCTATATATGTTTATGAAATATTTTTACATTACTTCAAACACTTCAAGTTTTATTAAATCATTGTATATAAATTCAACACGCACACACATAAACATTTTATTGTGGAACCGCGTGAACATACATACAATTTCATTATCATACAAATTTTAGTCGAACCCTATTAGTTAGCAATTTGCCTGATTAATGGCATAGTATCGGTGGCGGGCGCCTACTCGCATGGGCGGCGGCGACAGTGCGGCAAATAGGTCGATCGTGAGTTCCTCAATGAATATTTATGCGTTTACCGAACTTAATATTTGGATATCGTACATACTACGTATACTCGTATACGCCAGTTCGTGATACGCTACGAAAATATATTGGCAATTACAAAGGCTACGTGTTCCACTATACTAATGGAAAGATAACTAGCTTCATATAACGTGTACGGACACAGATATAAATTGCTACGTTCTATAAGAAATAACTCACCTCGTCATTGAAATGAAATGCATGCTACGGTGTATTTCTTTGTACATAATTTTGCACAAAAATAATGTACACCGCTGGAAAAAGGTAATGGAGGTAGGTACCTACTGCGAAGCGCAGTGCGGATTTTTACAGATTTGCAGGAAATTATTATTCTTCTTGTCCGCGTCTCTTTGAAATGTCTGTTGAGTGGAATTTTTTAAAGTAGAACAGCATCGAATTAAGTAACACAACGCCGAATGCTGGCTAAAATTCTCATGTGTGCGTCGCTAGCGCAAAGAACTTCATGCATTACCAACTCATTAAGCGTGCTGTAATAATATGCGACATGAAATTGCAATTTAATAAGGTAAAAACTCGCATGAAATTAATTCATGTGGGCAATGGAAATTTGGACCGCACTTGAAATCGTTTATGATGGTATTGTTAGGTTATGTCGTGGGACATGCGCGTGGCAGAGCACGTCGTCCCGTGCACTGGTCTCGTGGTTCATGCGGGTTCGAAATTGACCGACCGCCGGCCGGCTGACGTTGTACTCGTGCATCTGCACAGTTTTGAGCGATTCAAAGGTGGTTACCCATAAGTGGGTCAACGGGTATCGGAAAGGCGTTTTCGTCTATATGTACGAGTATATGCAGTTCGGTTATCGTCCGCATTGTTTCTGTTAGCAACAACTATTTTAGACGGACGCCCGGGGAGATTCTTTGCTGTGCGAACACATCCGATGTACTCAATTTTGAGAGGACACTATCCGTGCCCGATGTGCGCCGGGGCTGGACATCTGAAACGTTATTCGCCGACACAAACGGCCGCCTGTACAGAAACGTGACTAACAGTTTGTTATAATACAGGCACAGTAATATGGGGCGTTATTTAGCGTTCATGTTTATAGGGACATTAAGTTTCCTGTGCCGTCTTTATCTTGGTTATGTGGCTTCTTAATGTGACGGTATGGGAATATAGTGCTGTCTGCGTTTACGAAGGACATTTTAGAACTGTATATAGTAACAGCGGCTATACAATTTGGTAAAATAGTCTTACATTAACGCATATGTAGGCTATAATTACACGCTCTGAATACAGATACGAAACATTAGCGATTAATGAAGTTTCTAGTACTGGAAAGGCACACATACTCAATTATTAGTATACACAAATTTGATGTTAAAATAACTAGCACTGCCTTTGCATTATCTATATAAATTAAGGGTATTTTCACGTTAGATTTTTTTGTGGAGTTAAATAAAATTTTACCCATTGTCATCGCACACTGCTGAAATGGAAACGAAGAAAACCAAAAAATGTGTACCGCACTAACGTGCCACACGGTAGAGTCATTCCGCAGGCGACCGTTAACACTTAATAGCGGCGCGAATTTAACGGCGCAAATGCAAATTGAACGCCTGTAAAACATTTTGGCAGAAACAATCACGATGGGACGGCCGTCGAAGCAAATGGCCGGTGAAAAATTCAGTGGAATATAAACAAAAGCTTGTTTGGTTGCTTGTCGCGAGGGAGGTGAGGCTCATTTCGACAGGCGTAATCTGTGCTTGGGCTCGTGTAAATGCAAATTGTCCCATAAAGCCCTCGGCCCTCGGCGCCCCGGCCTCGACGCCTCCGCACCTAGACGCCCCTTCTCTTAATGAAGAGCATCTCCTCGGACGTCGACGTTCGTCATCTCGAGCGCGGTTAGCTGCACAGAATTAGAGTCCCCATCAAATTAGTTTACCGACTCTAACCGGTTCCCGCCGCTAACGATTATTGGATGGTTTTAGTGGTAGTAATCGAAATATGAGGACTTTTATATATTTATTGCTCGCTGTGTAATTATTGATCCGTTTCGTAATAAATTCCGTTCGCTGTTCGTTTTATTATTTTATCTATTAAATAATCTTCAGTTCCATTTTAATATTGAAGTATCGTTTTGATTGGTTTGTGTATATTTTTTTAGATTATTTTTGACGATGAGCTCGCGAATACATGATCGGTGATTTTGTAACCATTAATATGAACTAGAAACGAATTTTAATCGTTAAGAATTTAAAAACGATTTGCATATCCATCTTCTAAGTGATAGTTAAAAAGTTAATTCTGCATAATATTCATCATTAATAAACAAACGTTTTAACTTTCTTTGCTATTATTAAGAGAACTAATGCTTTTGTGGTCCCAGCTACATCCGATCTTACACCTCCAGTACAAATTATTTATCTATTAATAAAACGGACAATAAATCGTTGGTAATAATAGTTTCCTTCGCTGATTGTGAGCAATAGGCCGCAAGCTTACACAGGATCAATACACGTTTCACATTCATCGCGTCCCACTGCCTGCGCCTGCCGTTGGTCGCGGGAAAACGTTCACGGTAACCGAGATAACAATAACCTCTCGGATATTTACAAGGGAGTACTCGTATTTCTGTCACAACGGCAGACGGACTCAGAAGGAAAGTTTCGGGAGACTGTACCAGTGTAGTGGTAAAATGTGATTGTTTCATTTGATGATAAAATTCATTTTATGTGACTGCCTACGTGGTCGTGTTGGTTGGAAGCACGAACGCCGATCGGTTAGGTACTGGGTTCAAATCTTGGGTCGGGTGCCAATGGATTTTTCGTAAGGAAAATCTTAATAATTAGATTTTCTAGTTGTGGCGCGGAGTTTGGAAATGTGAGCGGTATACGGCAGTAGGCTCACCACCTAATCCGTTTTCATACCTCTCCCTTCGGGGATTCCAGGCGTGATGTTACGTATTTAATTAAATTAAGAACTCAACATCGATAAAGAAAAAGGCCGTTATATTAATATTTAGATATATTACTTTTAGAAGTCATAAAATGGCCCCTAATCTTATATTTCACCGTGTAGATATTCTACCTCGTTATTTTCGCTCCATTTAATTCGTTAGTCAAATGACTACTTAAAAATCAATATCTCTTATTAAATTGTATTATGTGTAGGCGGCTATAGAGTTTAGCCGTACCTAGACAGGCCGCGTCATACCGCGATCAGCCAGTTCTATCATTCAGCAGTATATAACTGCTAAGCTTTACTTTGTATACAGTTTTATATAAGTGGGGACAACGTTCTTTAATTATGCTTAATCTGGTCGGATAAAAACAGTTTACGACCGACGTGTTGCTACTGGAGTACTTTGAAATATTTCTTTCCACTTTAATGGATTAATATTTACACCCTTCAATACATTGCTTATACAACAATCCTAGGTAAAAACAGATGAAGTATCTTATGCGACACGTATCTACAGGTACGTATATTCGAATGCCTTATCACATGTTGGTTATTATCTGCATATTTAATTCAAGGCCGACGCATAGCACCGAGGCGCGCCACCCGCCTAATTTAGAAGCCGGGCGCATGATTCATTAACGAATCGCTACTAATAAATGTTTTATGAACAAAGAGCTTCCCCTTTAGCGATTGTAGGTGAAACAATACGTACGCCGCGCGGGCACCCCGTGTTGAATTACAAATACGACGACTTGACGTGAATTCGAATGGCGCCCGACTATTTGTAGCGAAGTCTCGCGCGGCGTATAGTTTCTTTGTTATATTGTTATGTCTCGACGTACAGGTAGGTGGGACACGACGACTCGCCGCGAACGTTTTGCGCCGCTGAACTGTGTCTGAGCGTATGCGAACGTGAACTGAAAACTTTCGTGCTGAAAATACGTTTGTTTTATTCATACGTCGGTACGTATCGCATTATTTTCGTGTAAAAACATTTTGTAAATTCGCCCGTTGCGTCAGGTGTGCGAGGATAGATATATGTATTTGGCACTCACTACTTACCTCGTAACGGACGTCGCGTAATTATGTAAAACTATATTTATAGTATTATAGTAAAACGTAACTTCACGCCTGTAATCTCCGAAGAGGTAGGCAGAGGAATGCAGAACACTCCCACGATTCACCGGTTACGTTTACGTCCCACTATTTAATAGGTGGTGAGCCTATTGTCATGCATCGGGCACATATGCAGACTCCGAACCACTACCAGAATTCTATTAGAAATTTTACCAGATTTTTTAGCAGAAAATTTTCTAACTAGAAAATTTTGTAGCGTTCGATCCGGGAATCGAACCCGGGATCTCTCGATCGGCAATCGCACTTGCAACCAACACGACCAACGAGGCAGTCAGTATTATAGTATTATAGTGATTTATTTATATTCAGTACTATAATAAGTAATTACGAACTCTTTGTGAAAAAAGTTATGATATCTACTGTCACGTTGGACTTAAATAAGAGAATGTATGTATTTCCCCGATAAAACATCCGTCGGTTACACTGACAAAGACTTAATAAATTTCTCTCTCACCAATAAACGTAGGCACCGGATGTGAACGAAAAATATTTTTTCATATGAAACGTATTTAATGTTAAGGGAAATGGATGGATGTGATTGTAACAAGGACGCACAAAAATTCCATTCAAACGCGCTTCAACAGATGCCCGGACAGATGTAAAATATTCATACGGACGGAATTGGAAAAATTCTCCTTTTAGGTACTTGATTAATAAATAACCTGTTCGTTCCCGAATATAAATGTGGACCGGTGCGTTATCTTAAGAGTACACTCGATTGTTCTCGTTTGGAAGTGTGAGTCGAATGGATAAAATGCATCACAATAAAGTAGCATTCCGTATACTTTTTGCTACACAACCGGGTATCGGCGTAGATCGTGACGAATGTTATAATTGGTGTATTGGTTCTCGAGAGAAATAATTATCGAAGTTTGTAATGTTACATTTACGGGCGGCGAAGCGAATCGGTGGGAACGGCCCGCTCCAATCTACATTTGATACGAACGGACCTCGATGTGGTTTTTTGACCACAACACACCTATAACAATTTAGTTTTTGCCCATTCTTCCACTATTACAATTTACACGTAGTGTATTGAAGTGTATTGTCTGATATTATTGGAACTGAATGAATCTTAGGGTATTTTAATAGATACGGACGTAAATCATACTCACGTATTTGCTGATGCGATGTTTTGTACACAATAACATGATGAATGACTATGCTATTACAAATGATAAGATGGTATTTATTTCTCAGTGTGGATATGTATACTTTTCATATATATCTACATGAATTCAAAGCCGCAATGTCGTTTGTCGTATGAATTATATATAAGGTTTGTTCTTACAAATTCGAACTCTGAGCAGAAGATTCTGCATCTTTAACAGATTAAGTCAATCGTAATTACATAATATATTTGCAAGAAACCAAGTTAATATATCCTATGTAGACTCTACTGATATAATAGAAAATATGTAAGCTGATAATTGCAAACAGAATAATCTTTTAACCGCGTCTGTCAGTAGTAATGTTCCGTTCATTAATAACATATTGTTCACGAACAGATTAAAGTTACTCGTGAGCGCTGACAGTCACGTGGGCGAAAGGTAACAGGGCTGTAACAAAAGAAAATGAGTTGAGTATACATTGTACCGATTTGTATGATACGTAGTGCGTAAGAGACATGCGTTACGAAACCTGACGTCGGGCTGTTTGTTTGAAGTGATTAACAGTAGGCGGGTGGAGGGCGCGACGAGAATATGACCCTCGCGCGGTGCGCTCGCTGACGTGGGACAAACGACAATCGACCACTGACATTCGATATGCACCGAACATAAGCATATCGTGATACAAGATCGTCGATAACGCAGCCACCGCGGCAGGCGGCTCGTGGGAGAGAATTATCAACGCTCATGAACTAACGTTTTGACGTTAACTGGAGTTTCATGAGAACCGTTATTCGGTTACATAGATATCTTGTTTCACCGATAAATGAGCGCGGTGTTGAAGACGTCGACTCTTGCAGCTCCTCGACTGTTGGACAAAAGCGTCGGTCTCGTTTTATTCATATTTATTGCACGTTATCTATGACTGACGAACAAATATCGAACAAATGATACATCTCAGTATGTTAATGATTTTGGTTGGAAGTTATTGGATTTTCGTTCTCAAAAATTTATGGTGATTTTGGGTGTGAATTGTGAACAAGAATATATTAAAAATCATCATAATTATCTGCTCCGTTTTTCGTTTTCGAAATAAAACGAGTTAAAGTCCATAATGTTTATCTTACCAAAAGGCTAGTAATTTTGTGAAAACAAGCATTTTAACTTCTAAAATTCAGAAAACCGGAAGTGGCAAGCCGAATTTAAAGACTAAGCTTTCACAGCTGGATGTAGCACGCGTGTAATTTAATATAATAAATAAACACTCAATAATGAAGTGACTTGTGACTACGATAAACATATATAAGGGTAACTACAGAAATGTTAGACGAACGACTACATATTCATTCGAATTTCAAATCGAGTGGGACCTGTACCCAGACATATGGCACGTCCAACCCACTGAGTAATATGTCACACAGCAACCATTTGGCAACCACTAGACTCAAGCAGTTCAAACTTTCCGATACACTCATACATTCGTTGTTTCTACTGACTGGAAGATTTCATTTAGTCGCTTTATTAATAGAAACTTATTAATTTTCAAAATAAAATACTATATGTAAGGACGTATTTAATTAGATAATTTCCTAGATAACACTGGCTAATGATGTTGTAGAAGTAGAAATATGTTATGCCGCAATGTTAAAATAAACCCACGTATATAAAAAAATTGAGATAAATAATATTATGTAGGTACACATTAGTGATGCAGTGAATTGGCATTCGCATTCGCGAATATTCGCATTAGCATTCGCAAAATTTGTGCGATTATTTTGCGGATGTTATGCGAACATGAAATTCAGAAAATGAAATTGATAAAACGAAATTCAATTCATTTTTGATGGTTTTTAATACAAGAAAAAGTAACATCCTAATAATGAAATTATGAAACTTCAATTTATTGTTTGGTATTATTTATTTATTTACTTTACTTTGAGTAGTGAAGCTTAATATTGAAATTTTCATTAGAACTTTAATACAAAAAATATATAACCCAATGTAAACAAAGAAAAACTAATTCTTCTATATTTTTTTTTATCAAAAACTGAATATTCGCGAATGTTCACAAAGTGACATTCGCTAGAAATGCAAGCGCATGTATACTATAAATACATAATAAAATTATCACAGTGCATTTTAATTTGTAATTACATTATAAATCCGGCGATATTAATATGTTCAACGAGCCAATGAGTCGCTGAGAGTTCCGATTGACAGGAGACTAATAAATCATTAAACACGTCCACAGACATAAATCATACGCGCGAACGAAACACATTTCTTGTTTCGCGGGAAACAGAGCAGAACTGTACGAAGATCTACGATCTAATACCGCGAACGTTATAATTGCACTGCTTGTGACTTGCGGAGCGGAAACAGCTGACGAGT
Source organism: Mysoria ambigua (assembly GCA_018245875.1). Taxonomy (NCBI): domain Eukaryota; kingdom Metazoa; phylum Arthropoda; class Insecta; order Lepidoptera; family Hesperiidae; genus Mysoria; species Mysoria ambigua. Next base: position 9,166 of record DWEI01000451.1, read on the forward strand.
GATAAGGCTTGGTGTGCGACGTATAGCTCGCAGAAGGTAACGCGACACCGCGCCACGATGACGTATTAGGCATGCATTATGCATGCATAAGTACTGTGACATGGAACGGGAAGCGTTTACTTAGCAAGTGCTGGGTTGATTTCTGCGTGTTGTATTACTTTAGCACTCATAGTTGAGCTTTGTATGAAGCGGTGTTGGATGTTGCGTTGGTATGTTATACGCGTTAGAGATGAATCGCATAAACCGAATCTTTAATCATCAGGGCACATTTAGACGCTGATGGTACCTGCTAGATTTTTCAATGTATTTTGTATTTACAAAGTGTATAAACATTATATAAACATTATGTATAAACATTATAAACATATTAGGGCCTTGCGAATCCTATTCCCCTTTATTAATTTTAGGACATGATCCAAATTTTAAAAATATAAAATTTGTTATCCAAACAATTAAGATAACCTGGACACAAATTAACAGTTAAACTGCTCATTAGTTTATTTGTATTTTGTTTATCAGTGATGATTTAATCACGATTATATCGAAATGTATTCTCACTTGTTAAGATTCATTAACCGTCAAACTAACCTGTTTTAAAATTATTGCTTTAGCTTATAAAACAAATATTACAGTTAACGCGCCGCGATACGTTAATAACTCCAGTGAAATTTGACATCATTCGTTCTGGACTTGGTCAGTGGTGAGAGCGGCTAACCGTCAAACGCGGTGAAAAGATTGAGCACTCTTGACCCTCAGGGAAGTCGTCTCAAAACAACCGCTCCTATACACCGTCTATACTTATCTTTACGGTGCTCACATTCGCGTTTTTACGTCGTCGGTCGATAGGCGGGATGTAGGCCCGCTATGAATTTCAAAGACTCGATACAGCTCCGGTTCCCGATACAGTTTCCTTTTTGTGCCATTCGTTGCTCGTTCTTCGAGTACGTGTTTAAGAGAACACGCCTCTTAGAATTGCTCTTTTAAAAGTTTGAACCAAATTTCAAGCCCGATTCTGTTTCTTTGTAACTGCTGCTATTTAGAACATTTCTCGCATTGAATCCGCTATATGTGGAACGGTGAAAAGCATTCGTTCGTCAGATGTACTGAAAGATATGAATAAAGAATGAATTAACATAAAAATGCTCTTAAAATAAGTTTCATTACAGTAAAACTCATATTCAAATCAAAAAGACTTGGCAATGAAGCTGAAATTTTCTTGAGACACCAAATGCTTTTAGTATCTACAGAGTCAATGAAGACCGGTTTGTGCTAAGAAATAGATCCTTTAATCATTCGATTTCGTATCTGACTGATCCCTTTTACGCTTAACTTTTCCAGATCCGTCTGGAGCGTAATCGCAAAATGATAGGAACGAAAACAACTTCGGTCTTGCTGCAATCGAAATCAGTGTCCAAAGGGAAAATCGAATTAATCAACTCGATATGGCCTTTGAGCGCCGCCAAGTTCCCAGTCACATTGATTAATAAATGGCCGCAAAAGAACAGCTAGGAAATCTAGCGTAACGGTCAGTGTTAACCTTTGTTCCGAATGCCGTGACGAAAGTCTTTAATTACTGTAATGAACTGGAGCCTACGAAATATGAAAATAAAATTTTAAACTGAACCGTTTGTTTATTGCGAATTTTTAATCAGCCCTTCGTCATTAACGAATCAAGCGTATATAACACGAAGGCTATTCTCAAAGTGGCTTCTCAGATCGCATTTCATAAATACGTCGCGTATTAAAGTTACTTTTTTATGATCTGCATCGAGAGCCGTAAATTTATTCCGCTCAGCTTTTAACTTTATGTATCGTAAAACTGCAGCGTAGCTCGCTCGAGCGACAAGCTATATGAAATTGAGGCAATATCTTTATAACAGTAAAACGCGTATTGTTTATCAAATCCAGTCGAACTATACGGTGAATTTATAGCTTTGGGCGAACGTGACGGGCGGTGCGATATTGAAGTATCGGTGCAGGATAAAAATCTTAGCACATTGGTTTCGAGCGACTGCTCGGTTCGAAAACCAAAAGTTACTGCGAAGTGAAATCCCGCCATTCATTCGTTCATCCATTCATAAAGCGCATTACCGTCGTCGCCGCTCGCCCTAACCCCGGCGTATCGGCTGCGAACGCAAAATACGTTACCGAGAATCCGTCGTCTGTTGCAATAAGGAAGGGAAACTGAAACGCGGGATTTTGTTGCAAGTTTCGCTCACGGACTCGCGAGCCAGCTTATCCTCGTATGGGTGTGCAACGGCTTTGTGCAGCCGTCGGGTATCAGGCCTCTGCGTTTTGTATTCGCCTTTAATAAAACCGAGTACTGATATAGAGACGCGTCAGTTTTATCCCGAGACCCGCTACCATGTCTAAAACAATATGCACTTATTCTCATTCCTCTCGGTTGCATTTCAATTTTATTTCACGTAGAATTGAAATTCCTGCACGGAATGGTTTTAGTCGAGGAATAATTATATAAATGTATCCCGATACGATTTGGTCTCATGTAGCGAGTTTGACGCTCGAGTTACCGTGTTTGGACAGTTTTGGTTTAGTAAAGAAGATTCTGGAAATTTGGTTTGACTACATGAGATGTGTTCCGTGTGCGATTCGAAATGAAAATTCCGAGTTTCTGCGGTGCAGTATGACCTAATTACAAAGCGGCTGAATTAGGTAATGAATGGATTGCCGTTTGTCATTAGCAGCTTGGATGACGCACAGAAGGCGAATGTTATTACCTAACCATATTAGATGAGCAGCTGAGCTGTCTGTGTACCCGTTAGCTATGCAAATTATTATCTTCTATGCTCTATGATCATTGAAGCATGAAGTGTATTACTGCATAAACCTGTAATACGCATATCATAAATGTATATTAAAGTCAGTATTGAAATACCTTTAAATTATCAAATTTCCAGTGTCACCAGCGACCAATTGACAAGGAACAAAGGGACTAATATAATCAAACCGTTTGTCGGAAGTGTTTAAGATCTGACTTCTTACTGAATTGTGTTTACGATAATATCTATTGATGGCCCATTAAACAAAATTGTCATTTTTATCGTTCTGAGTGATCTGGTGTACCGCGTCGGTGGACGTCTGAGTGATGGATTTAGTTATTTATATTGGATTTTTCTGCTTGACTTCTTACCAACTTGCACCTTATACAATATTCACGTTGATATTTATTATAAATATTACTGAGCCTAACACGAATGAAACGATTGTTCTTTTTGAGTATTTAATACAAATTTAAATGAGTCTAAAATTAAATACACTGTCATGCAGCTACCATCTCCTTTTATTGGCAATTCTCCATAAAAGACGCTCCAAAGGGACTCGTAGTGAAGAGAAAGCATGGAACCTATTCATTTCGAAGAGTACGTACTTAATTTATCGAATACAAGTATTTTTTTTCCGCGGTAGCGTAAAGGGAGATGTATTTCACAACTCATTTCCTTAAAACCCACTCCATTTAATAACCCCGAATGAGCCGCCAGATATCTCACACGGAATCCGTGGGATTTTCGCTAGTGCTCGGTCGCCGCGATCGCGTTCCGATGGCCTCCGAGTGACGATCGCGCCGATCCGTTGCCTCGACGAGCTATTTCATTATTCCGCCTCACCGACTCCACTCAAGATTCGCCGTCGATAGCATTGACTAATTTTCCTGAATTCCCTAAGACGAGCCGGCGCGGCCTCATTTGGGTCGAGACCATTTCGTGGGCTTAAACGCGATATCACCAACGTAAGCGCGTCATTTGCAGTTCCCCCCAATCTTCGCCATGGCGTCGTTTTTTTATCCGCTTACCATAAACTTATGGACAGACTAACGATAACATCCAAAACCATAAATCGCGCCCGATAATGCCCGAAGAGGTAAGCAGAAGAGTGTAGTACAGATTTACTTTCCACTAGCAAGTAGTTTCCAGCATATTACCAAACGATAACACCGGGCACAAATCCAAACTGCGAGCCTTCTCTACAAAACTTGTATTCGAACTCAATCCGTAATTCGAGCCCAGAGTATCCCGATTCCCGAGCATTTTCGCTTGTAAATTCTCACCTAATGAAGTAGTCATACGATACAACTATAAAATCCTATATACATAATAATAACACTAATTTTTCAAAGGAAAATTTTATACACAAAACCCAAACGAAACATTCATGCCGTCTATTTTTTTACTCGAAACAATCCAAGAAGGAGTTTCAATACGTCTACCGCATGCCGAAGACGTGCGGCGTAGACGGTCGGTGCCTACGGAACTAACTTTCTATTCCTGAAAGCTCTTGAGACTGAATGAAGCTATAGGTACCGAACAAAGTTTCGGCGTGCACGGCGACGTTGGGCGAAGACTTTGATAAAACTCGTCCGGGTTAAACGACGTTGCAAGCAAAGCTTCGTTAAGGCAAACGAAAACATTCGAGTGCCAAACAGTTTTTAATTGAGTTAGTTGCATACAAGCATGCTTTTAATCTGCGCAGTTCCGCGTTGCCCTAAATTCGTGCGCCATTCAGCGTCGCGTTCAATCGTGACGAGCCTAATCCAGCCTATGAAAGGCGGCGGGCTTGTGTACGCTAAAAGTCCTTTGGCGATTAAGTGAGACGCCGAGAGACGCGACGCGACCCGCACAGCGCCGGCCTCCCACCATTACGTAGAAGAGTGGCAAGTTTTGTGTTAGCCTCATGGACGATTCATCGACGGCCCTCGTTAGCCCCGCAGCTGAATGCCGCCTTAGCACTCCTCATTATTGCGTTTATAAAGGCGCCTATAGAGACGCCAGATTCACTAAGACCCGCTCCATCGCCGTGAAAGAGAAAATGGGATTGTGTATACGTTTTGTTCGTTACAAAACTCTTTTTATATTTTTAAGCGTGGCGTCGCTGCGAGCATTTGTGAGAAGATATTGTGCTGCACTTCTGTGTTGTAAGCGAAAAGCTCATAACGATATGACATTTTTAAAAAGAAAACGAAATGATAACAGATTGCGGGTTTTATTTGTCCACTTTGAAACTGTCAATTTATCTTCAGTGTTGTGTGTAGCAGAGACAACTAAAATAGTATGTACAAAAAATAATATTACGTAATATAACGCCTGTAATTCCTAAAGAGACGGACTTTCACGTTTCAGAAGTTACGCTTATATTCCGCTATGGAATATTTGATTTGCATATTTGCCTATTGCCTATTGCCATAGACATATCCACACTCCGAGCCACTGCTAGAAAATCTAAGTAAGAAAATTCAATAGTACCCACAAACCTGATATTTAAACGCAGAAATTCATTGATTCACTTATCAATTGTAGCTGTAGGTATTTTGAGATATTTTAATTATCTTTAACTCAGTACGAGTGAGCTTACATACATAGACCTTTACATTTTCAAAAAAAAACCTAAATATCTGTGTTCATTCGTTATAATCCTCCGCGAAAGCACGAGGTATAAATTAATAAATCTATTTGCCATAATTGAAGAGGAACACCCTAAACCAGATTTGATTGCAAAATCAGTGGAAATGGCTACCGTCGGCAGGTGTGCTCCCTAATATTAAAATTTGTTGCCCACTAAGGGTATGGACGCTCTATCATCGTTTATTCACGTTAACTATCATACCTTAATTAAAACCGTCCCATAATACCGATTAGATGACTTATATATAATGCGTGAGTACGTGGACAATGGACATAGCGTGACTAATTTATGAAACTAAATTTTATAACGTCCTCAGTGCTTTTACATTTTATTACACCGAATTGTTATTGCGTTTATACGTATATAAGATTTACGCTCCTGTAATATAGTAATGAAAATCGTGTGAAATAAACCGAAAGTTCTTTAGAAACAGTAACAATGCAAATAGATTTCTTACGAACTACTTCCACAGAATAAACTTGCAAGAACCGCTCCGACAATACACCAAAGTGGCGGTCTGAATTCGCGGTTTCAGTTTATTTAAAGTCGAATGCAAATTTCTGCAAACTAATTCCATCTACACACCCCTTCCTCGGTGACGGGGAGACGAATGTCATCATTTGTTTTCACGAAATGCGAATACTGAATTGGAAATCGGCACGCTGGTCGCCACGCTCGAGTTTTTGCCGCTACCCGTACCGAGGAGGCGTTCTCAGGCGGCCAAGTTTTCTCAATACGCCCTTCACTACCCGACATCATTCCGACTATTACTTATAACCATCAAACCGTATACCACACACGCACACATATTGACGATCCATCCTCGGCTGACGCAGTCTTATTAGTTTGGAAATTTACCGACCAAACCATATTCTGTTTCAATAAGAGCATAAAAGTTTTTGGTCTTAAATCGCCTACTATTTTAAAAATGGCAACGGTACGACTTAAGCGACTCATAAAAGAGAGAGGGCTGGAATGTTTTGTTGGGGAGAGAGAATCGGTTAGCCGACTTTTACACTGGTTTTATTGTCGCACCGCCCCTCGTAAACCGTCCTTTGTGTTAGTAATGTCTCAAGTTGTATTAACACCGTGATAACTTTAGTGGAAACCGTTCGGCACCTAGCTGATTACCCGGCGGTCCACAATTACACCGATCTGAACCGATAGTTTTGACAATAATTTAAACGTCCGATGACATTCTCCGTTATTAATAGGCAAGGGCGCCTTTGGTGCCTATTGAATTTAGTTGGAAATTGAATGTAGCAAATTACGGGCGGAGGTCTAAACGTTGTAATAGAAACAGCTCATTTGGGTCGGATGTTGCGTATTTAGCAAGACCGTTTTCTAAAGGTAAATTTGTTAGTATAATACAACCTAACAATTTAGATGAATATTGTTTTCCGACCTTTCACGATAGCGGATTCAAATAATTAAATTAATGTAACATTACTCATTATTTATTGGAAAGAGAGAAAACTTCATTCAATTAGATAAATAAAGGAAGTGTATCGTACTATTCTTATGAAAAATCAAGTCTCTTCAGCTTATTAACATTTATTGGAAATTCCACATTAGAAATTCCAATGAGTGAATATTAAAATTCTTACCTATAACATTAGCCGCAAAAACAAAACATTGTTTCAAGCACACTGTATTAATAATGGAAGGAGAATTTAAACGAGAGCTCGAACTCATTTCGGTACACTGGAGCTTGTAGGTTGCGACACGAATTTTCCGTCGAATTTAGTGGTTTCAATCGATGACGTTCGTAATGGAAAAGTTCAATAGGCAACAACAAAGGCCGATACAAGTTAACGAAGCTCACGAAAGCGAAATACACGATCGCGGCGCGCTCTGGCGGACAGGAAATTAAAAGACAAAAGATTGCCGGTTGGAGCAGTTTAGCTACGGAAATGGGGGGCGTGCCCCAAGAGTATGAATAAGAGACGCTACATAGGACTGTGTAAGACAAGACTTCAGTCGTTACTAGTTACTAATTTGAATCCCGGTATTCAGCATTATTATGGAGTCTCTACAGGTAGTTTGCATACATTTCTGTATCTAGTTTATACAACAGTCTTGTTGATCATCTCGGTTGCAAATGCGAATGCCGATCAAGAGGTCCTAGCTTTAAATCCCAGGTCGGGTACTATTGAATTTTTTACCTTGGATTTACGCTGAGTCAAGATATGTGCTCGGTATATGGCAAAATGCCACCTATTACATAGTGGGACGAACATATCTGGTAAAAATTTGGAAGTTACGTTTTAATTGATTGGAAATTTGTTTTATTAAACTGTACCCCTTTACGCTATCTACGCATACATTTCTGATCCCTATTTAAAAAAAAATCATTTCCATGTCGTCCCCTTTTCATCAACGTGGAATTTAACTTGTGTCGATTCTTGTTTTTTAGCTACAGAGACACACTCCAAAGTCCATCCTCGTTTGAGTCCTCCCGCCATTTCGACCAAGACCATCACTGAACTCTTAACATAATATTGAAACTTGTAACTGTGTTAATCGTTGCCCTGAAAGCGCCAGAAGTTCGGAGCACATCATTAATGTGCCTTTTATCTTTGCGATACATTGCAAATTGAGAACAAGTATCGCTTCGTTTACGTTCCATTTGCAAAATTGTACAATATTTAACTTTCTAAATTTCTTGAATAGGTACATCGGAAGCATGGAACGACATTTATTGGAATATAATATTTTAATGTCGGTTCTAATGCAGAAACGTAGCGAACGCAAACGAATATGCTAGTAATTTAACGACTTTTAAAATTTCGTTTTGGGTTCAAGTCAAGGATAAAATTTTCGTGTTTGCTTATTGTGACGTATATGCAAGGTATTTCTTAAATAGGCATTAAAGGATATATTCATGTGATTAGAAAACTAATGCATAAACAAAAAGCATAGAAATGATAGTACTCTCTCACTCAAATGAAATAACTCGATAACATAAATGCTTGATAAGGGATTTCGCCCTTATCAGGCCTCGAAACACAATATTAACACCAATAAGGCGTTGTACAGCGAGATGGTTGCTTAATCAAAAAATGTTATCAATGCAACCTTTTCAAAGGTGACGTAGAATACATTCGGAAGGTAAGGAATTAATCCGGGATAATACGGGGATCTGTGTATCAAATGCGTATATGTATGGATTCAGTAATTCAAGTAATCCGTAACAGGAGCACGGTGCGCATATCGTATAGCAGGAAGGTCGACTTCCCACGTCTTCCCGACCGAGCCTCAGCGCCCACTGCTGTAATAAACGATAATGTTTATGAAGTGAGATTTCATTTCGAGCGCTTCAGGAAAATTGTTCGTACAATTTCGGATAAGTGCAATTATGTTGTGGTAAAGATTTTAGTAAATTGGTATAAGGGTTCACATCGCTTGTGCCATATTCGACTCGTTCACGTACTGGAGGTACGATACATATCTCTACGAGTGTGTAGTCAAATGGGTGTGATAAGGGAATTTTTGATATAACTCAATAATTAAACTTCCATCTTATCTAGTATGGTTGCTATGAATAGCGTACTTATCAAATACTTAATATTTGACGCTAAGTCAGCAATAAATGACAAAGCGTCGAAACAAGCAAATGATTCAAGACTTTGTTTCCTTATTTAATTTGCATCCGGAATCAAAAACTTTCCGTGACACTGTTTTGCATTATTAATACTTTAGCGTGCCGTGATCCCTGGAGGCGCACTAGGAGCCATAAATTGAATTCCAACCTTCGCAATTAGTTATTCCCGCGCGTGAAAACTTTCCAGATCGTTCGCCTTCGTTAACAGATGTTACGGTGCTATTCATTATACATTCCGTCGAATTGTATAGACGAACATTTAATTTAAAGTACCGAATGTTCCTTTGTTAAGCTGTTGAGCGTTTTGGTCGCGTCGTCTAGGAACCGCTTGGCGGGGGAGGATTAGCGCAGCCGGCTGTAGCTAGTTTCCCGTTCACAGGGAACATTCGTCTTGTGGGTTCCAACCAACAATAAATAAAGGCACGCAATTTCTCCCCCGAGTAAAACTACCTTCAGCGCACAGACGGCGGACGTAGTATTAAGGCTTGTGCCAGGTGAACCCGTGTTGGCAACGTTTGTAATGAAAATGACAAGATTTCCGCCGAGAAAATATTGGAGAGCAAATTATGAAGTACAATATCACGCCGAGGCAAACTGTAAAACAGAATTCCCATCGTTATACGCTACGTTATAAAAAGTTTTTTTTTTGTGCTGAAACCACCATTCGTCGACGCGGCACGTTCCTTATCGGTCTAATTTGGATCAAACAATTCCATTCCCCCTCATACAAATTGCGGCGAGGCACATTTGTTATCTGCAGTTTTCGGCAGAAATTATATTAAGATCTTGTCTTGTGATAATGTTGTATATTTTTGCGTTCCTCTCGGGCGGTCTAGGGCGTTGTACTCGCAGGGTGTGCCCGGTTTTTATGACAATAATAAATTACAAAGAAAACGAACTAGATTTCATCTCCCATGATGAGATTTTCTTTTTAGGGGATATAAAGAGTTCGTATAACTGACGTTTTAATTTTACCATTAAGTCTCATTTGGTCGTTGACTTCATTAAGCATAAATGAAATTTTTAGCGAATATGACTTATCAGTGTTTTGTTTTCAAAAATTATGGTATCTACAAACACTAATAGTACATTTTTCTTTATTTCAGATACAAGGGTGTGTATACATGAGATGTTATGGGCTCACGCAGTGTAGCGAAGTGGCGCTGGTGGGTGGTCGTGGTGGCGTGGGCGTGGGGCGCGGCAGCGCGCACGCTCTGCCCCGCGCGCTGCGCTTGCGACGATGCCCTGCGCGCCGCCTCCTGCGCCAACGCTGGCCTAGAAATCGTCCCTATTCAGCTCAACCCAGAAGCCACCCACATAAACCTTACTCACAACAGTATCGACAATCTCCTCTACACGTTCGCATTTTACACTCAACTTACAATACTCGACATCTCGCACAACAAGGTACAAGACTTAGGTAGTAAAAATTTTGACAACAACAAGGAGATGACCCATCTCAATGTGAGCCACAACGCTCTTAGAAAACTAGATAAGGACACTTTTGTTGGATTGAAAAGGCTAATCGACTTAGACTTGTCGAATAATGAGATATCAAATATAAACCAACAAACATTCAAAGACTTAACAATTTTGGAGCGGCTTGATTTATCGAGTAATAAGCTTGTAACTTTTGAATCGGATACTTTTGAGCCCTTGACATCGTTGAAGATTTTGTCTCTCCGAAATAACTCTATATTAGAAATACCATCAGCGAATATTTTGTTCATAATTCACTTGGAATATTTAGATTTATCAGAGAATTTAATACAACAGATACCTAAACATGGAATACCTTACCTGAAGGAATTGAAAAACTTGGATCTTAATAACAATATAATTGATAATATCGATTCTTTGGGTCTGCATAATTTGCCTTCGCTACGACATTTGGATTTAAGCGATAATAATATGACATCAGTAGCCACATCAGCTCTTTCCAAACTATCGAACTTATCGCATTTGTATCTGAGCGGGAACTTTTTTCATAATATTACAGCCCTTTCATTCCAAAGCCTTTTCCACTTAAAACACTTACACTTGAGTAGACTTTATGATCTGGAAAAAATTGATTCCAGAGCTTTCGTAGACAATATTAATCTGCAGAAAATATGGATGAATGAAAATGTAAAAGTGAAAGAAGTGCCCCCAAGATTATTCCACGGTAATCCGAAGCTTACGCATATTTATATAAGAAACAATGCATTAGAAACATTAGAAGCCTCCCATTTTCCCATCGACAGATTGCAAGAGCTTGAAATATCCGGTAATCCTTTTGTTTGCAATTGTTCCTTACTATGGCTTTGGAAATTGGGGAGAGAATGCGAAATAAATAACAGGAAATCTGATAACTCAAGTGCCATACTAAAGATAGACTACGAAGAAGTGAAGTGTGTAGCGCCAAAAAATTTAAAGGGGGTTTTGTTTGTACAAATTCCGGAATCTGAATTTGGGTGCTCGAGTGGCTGGGTGGCTGTGGCCGTTGTCGTTCTTACTGTGAGTATAATTATAAGTGTGGTCGGTGGTGTCTTGTACTTCATGGGACCTCTCAAGAAGTGTAAAGGCGACAAGTCGAAACAAGTTATGACTAGTGTCATGCTGAATGGTGACGTGTCCAAATTAAGCAATGGCTTAGGATATTCTACGCGAGGGAGAGAGCAAGAGAACAAGAGAGATGTAGACAGATATTTAATGATTGGTTCGTCTGTGACCAATAATTTCCATTCTTTGAATCCGCCATGGCATAGTGTTGATAAGAATCCTTATTATCAGGAGGACAGTGAAGAGCACATTTATCAACAGTTCGCTTATGAGACAATTCCTCACCACAGGACACCTGAGAAACCTCATATAGTGTATGTTTAACGAACATTTTGGGAACGGACTATGTGAAAGACGTCAAATGTTTCGTCATTTCAGGTACTGATGGGGAAGGTATTAAATTATGCAATAATGTATATAGTGATACGATTAAAATTGTAATATGTGATAGCTTTGTATATAGACATGTAAATATATTAATTTTACAGATTAACACATTTTCGATTTTGTACTTATCCTGTTTAGTCTTAATATCCCTATTGATAGTCGCGTCGTATATTAAATGCCGTCAAAGGAAGTACCTAAGCTCAATTTGAAGGGGATTTCGTAAGGTCCTAAAAGTCGTAAATTTGTACTGTCTTGGCTGTATTTCGATTGTAAATGATATGAACGTCTATTTATGGTTATGTTTTCTAGTTCCTCGGCTATTATGGGTATACCATTAATGTAAAATATTGTAAAATCATGTCATATTAAACTGTATGGTTCACATGTAATTGCATAGTAGTTATACATACGAGTACATATATATTTTGTTAATTAGAACACCAATACTTAATGAAAACTTTGTACAAAAATGAGCAATATAGAATAATAATAATAATAATCTGAAATATTATAATGTGTTAATATTATTTGAGGTATTGTTAAACATGTTTAATGATATATGAAAAAAAAACACGCCGTACTATGATGGTAACAGTATGAACTCAAGCATATATTAATTATGAATAAATGACCATTTGTATTAGTTTTTGTTAAAATTATGTGTATGTAATTAATTACCTTGTGAATAAAAATAATATAGCATCGTGCATTTTGCCGA
>DWEI01000452.1:0-21828 GCA_018245875.1 Mysoria ambigua
CTTTTATTATCGTCATATTAGTATTAGATTGTTATTGCTGCTATGTTTTCAGAAATATGACGACTTGATATTTGGCAGTGTTGTATAGCATTATACATAATATACATAGAATTATAAATAAGAAAGAGCAAAATTATGGGCTGGCCATATATGTCGTAAGACCGATGGCCAATTGAGTAGACGTGTCATAGAGTGGAGACTGCGTCTCGGTAAGCGTAGCGTAGGCCGACCTCCGACCCGCTGGTCCGACGACATCCACAGGATCGCCGGTAGTCACTGGACGAGGAAGGCAGAGGATCGAGCATCGTGGCACGCACTGGGGGAGGCCTATTGTTCAGCAGAGGACGGCTATAGGCTGATGATGAAAGTCAAAGTCAAAAAGTCACTTGGCTTGGCACAAGGTGAAGCAGCGTAGATTAATAGAGTGACCTGTATCCAGTAGTTAACATCCAAAATCTGTCATATAGTAATATAAATTTTGTTAAAAATTATGAATAGCTAAATAAATAATCACACATTAATAAATAAATAATTACATATTAATGCAACAACGAGATAGACACAAAAAGCATTACTGGCTTTAGAGCGACGAAAACTTGTTATAGGATATAATTTTAATAAAGTAGATATCAGTGCTGATATAGTTAAAAACATGGTTTTTATAATTTTCAAAAGTTCGGACGATTAAATTAAATCTTAAGATGCTGTAATTTCTATGAGTCAACTAGATTGTCAATGCATCGTGTTTGATGATCAAGGATGACTTGCTACAGAGACGCAAAATGTAATGTAGTCAAAAGTTCTTTAACCAGCAGCTCGGAGGACAAGCCCGGAAAAAGTCCATAATCCGAAGTCAAATTCATCTCACTCTTACACGATTAACTAAAACGGATTTGATTACTTGATTGTCAGCCGCGTCAGCACACAGAGCGTCCACTTTCCGTTTCCGGGAAAAATCCTCTAGTCAGGATTTTCCTGTCGTTCAACGAAATAAATCTGATTACTCTCTGCTAATATTACATTTGCTACGCTACGTTGTAAGATTCGTCAAACAGGTTTTGTTTATTTAAATTCAAATACAATCAAAGGAATTGAAAATTCTGTCCATATTTTTTATTAAGGGTACATCTTCGAGAAGATACAAACGTTTTGAATATTATAACTGTTACAGCCGTTTTTTTTTTACAATTTACAAGTATTCAGTGATGATAGTAGATTGAGATAACTAAATGACGGTGTAATCTGCCGCAAGTTGCTACTTTTTTAAAAAGTCAATCTTTCAGAAGTGCTGAGAAGGAAATGGCGACAAGTAGGGCTACATTTGGCGTCTTAAACATCAATTGAATCACATTCGTTGTGAGATTATCTTGATATATACATAAGATTGTTATATTCCGCTCAAAACAGGTCATGATGTACATATGAACATGTAAGACCTAAATTTTATGTGTGACTTAAATTACGTTAATTACTGAGCATTATCTGCATACATATTTATTACATATGGCGGAAAGTTTCAAATGTTAAAACTAATCTGTATCGTAAGAACGTTATAATAAAGAGTACTAGTACTTCTTACATAAAATAACTATTTCAAATGACGATATTTTGTTTGCATCGTTATTTATTACTTACACATGCAGAATCCATAAAATTGTAAATTCATCAGTAAAATTCAAATGCGGCGTCCTTCGAGTCTATGTTTAATCTACTTTAACTATTATACAAATACGATGAACGCCACCCGTGTCAATTATACACATTTGTGCAAGCAAAGGTCCGCCAAGCGGAACTAGCGTCGCCGTCTGTGGCCTTAACCGTGTCACGTTGATACAAGACCTGTGCCCAACAGGGGCACTATAAAGGGTTTGTGATGATGATGAACATAATAATTGAAGTATTGGGATTTTATTATAACCCAGTGTTAATCTGACACTAACATATTCGTTTACTTGTGATGAGTTTAAACAAAAAGTCATTTAATAATAAAATGTTTATTTATCAAGAACACACGTCGAATAATATGATAGTGTTTAAAATCTGGCAAATCTCAAAACCGTGCCTATACTAACTCATACAAACAATTTCACACTTGCAAATGCTTCGTACGGACAGCCAAAATATTTGACAATGTTTATAAAAATCCAAGTCACGACAAGCTCCACAGTGAGACAAGGCAGAATCATCATTATGATAAAGTCCAGTATAATATAATAATTGCAACAATCGAAATTACGATTAGGTATTATGCATAAGCAATGCCTTTACAAGTAAAAGTATAATAATATGATAAAACCGGGAACAAACCAAGGCATATAATGAACCTATCACGGATATGTAGTAATTGTGTCATGGGTGTGCCAGTGGGCAGCGATATTGTCTAGCTGGGCTTACCCATGCGCATGCGCGAAGTCTCACCCCCGCTTTACCGAACCCCTGCGCCCTCGGACGCGAAATCTGCACGTGCAATGTTTACTTACATATATCTGTAAAATGGATGGCTCAATTCATTTACTGATGAAAGGAGCAAAGGACCGAAAGCTAATATTATTTAGTGATTTTACATTCTTCTTATTTATCGGTGGACCACACATTTTTAAAATAGTTAGTTATTAATGACTTAATTGATTATTATTATAAGGTAATTAATTATTACATATTTACGTCGGAAATGTTTAAACATTCAATGTCTGTTATGTGACATTTCATAGTGATGCATAGAAAATAATTCAATAAAATTAAATAGTCTATTTATGGTAACGATATGGTATACTATATTTTCGTATGTTTGTTTACCTGTGTGTAATTATATGCGCATATATTTCTATGTCATTTATGAGTTCTTCACCATTCCAGTTTTAAGCTAGAGGTCACCACTGCAGTTTGATCCTAGTTTAAGATCAGGTGACCACTGTATTTGGCGGAAGATACATAGGTCGTGACTCTATAGCCAAGTACCAAGCAATCCAAGCATATGTCTAGACTCCGAGTCACTAGTAGAAAGGAGTGCACGAAAGGAGCCTCTACGAGCGGCGACTGTGTCTTATTAATTACACACATACTGCCCGGCGCACCCTGGACATTGCGAGTCATGCTTTCACCACGATGGCTGATCGCACATGATCAGCTGTCGACTCGGCGAAAGAGAAGATTACTAGAAAATTTAAGATAGAAAAATCCAATAGTGGCAGACCCACGATTGTAATCCAAGACCCCTCGATCGACTGTCGTTCTTGGCATTAGCAAGACCAGGCAGTCGAACATATCTAGCAAAATGTGGTAGTGTTCATGAACTCCTCTGCCTACCACTTTCGTGGTTACAGGCCTGTTGTTAAGTATGTGTAGACCTTCTTAGAAATTAATTTATATTTTTCTTCCAAGGAACGTTATGCCATATTTTAAAATTATTATATATATAAAATACATAGTCAGATATTTATAGTCAGTCATAAATGTTAGCTATTAGCGAATACAGTTATTGGGTAATCATTACAGGTCCTTGGCTAATGTTAGTGTCTTCTGCATTAAATAAAACTGATTTATGTTTCGCTTAGATTTCATAGCACTCGTGATTTCTAGTCTTGTACCCTAATTTTATTGCTCCAGATTTACTAGTAATAAAACTGCTGAAATATCTTTTTTTCTGTTCCGAAAGTATTCTCTTACACGAATGTTTTTTTTTTTGTTTACGTCATAAAAATTGTACGTGTTAATATTTTATAGCACATAATAGAGTCAATCGTGACATGACATAACATAACGTCTGTATTACCCCGAAGGGATAGCCGGAAGAGTTTGTTAAACTCGCACGTTTCAGTAGTTATAATATTGGTGAGATCCAATATACGGCAGGCGAGCGGGAGGATTGTTGCACAGTCCCACTCTCACCAGTTACATTTACGTCCAATCATGGAAGAGGTGGTAAGTCTATTGCCGTCCACCGGGTGCAAATCCAGACTCCGCTACCAGAAATTTTAGAAACAGAAATTCTAGTTACAAAAATACAGGAATGCTTAACCCGGGATTTGAACCAAGATGTCTATATCACAAGTTCGCTCGCAACCATTTGACCAACGAGGCAGTGGAGTTAACAGACCAAATAGTTCAAGTAAAATAAATAAAATACGTACTATTTGATAGATCAGATACAAATTAACGTGTAACATTTTAAAATATTACTGTAATTGTATACCCATTAGTTAAATTAAGAGGCATTGGATAAATTATTAAGCAAACCACGTGTTCGTTTTTTCGCGTAAAATTTCTAACATTTCAATATATGATAAATCTTTGAATGTTCGATCATATTAGTTACAGATGTGTGACATTACACTCGCTTACACAGAAGTACTTTTTGATTGTATTTTAAACTATACGAAGTTGACGATTAGAGAAATAATATATGGTAATTCTTCGAAAGCGAGTTCATTTAATTAAAGCATTTGGCTCTATATATTTTTTCCTTCGCGATTAAACATTATATGGTATAGGCCCTAGAATCAAATAAAACATGAATTGCCCTAGGACCTAGACAAGCGTAGCGGCAAGCTGCGTATACGCGAGGGAAAGAAAAGCGAACGATAACCGATTCGAACCCAATGTCACAACTTTACTTTAAAACTTCTCTATCAACAACACATCGAACTGTCCATCGGACGTAGGTGGTGAGACGGCTACTTATATTTCCTTCCATCAACAAATACGTACCGATGTGGATGCAAGAAACATGAACAAGTTGGGCACAACGGCCACAGCGGCGGTACCGTTAGCCGCATTTTGTACAATTACGGCGAGCGTCAGCGGCGGTGACGTCGCCGTGTAAAACCGGTCTGTTCAAATAGAAAGGACGGCCGGCAGGGACAGGTAGGGGGAAGCGGCCGACGGCCGGCGCATTTGACTAATTAACGGTGGCACTGCGCCTCCACTCGGAATCCATAGTATAGGGCGGAGTTGCACGAAGCGACGCTGGACGTTCAGTCGTCGATTTCGACCACCGCGCGATGCTATCTGTACATACGGTGGCGGTACACGTGGTGTATTAGTAGCTGGCCATCGCCGAATGACACCTTAAGGACACTATACGTTAATTATTTAGGAAACTATAAAACTGGCAACTGTTGAAATATAAATATACCTACAGATAATAGATGTATACGGAGGATTATACATAGAAATTGTTATAATATTCTGGCAATAACCTCGCACCCTACTTCATAGTGGTACGTAAATGTAAATTGTGAAACATAGCAGCGTTTTACAGTCCTCTGACTACCTCTTTGGAGATTACAGTTGCATAGTGATCATATAGTGTTGCCCAAATTACAAGAAAACTAAGAGATAGTAGTAAAATAACGATTTTATAACAATACTTCATTATATGTTTTTCATACAGATACAATAAAGTAAAAAGTTAAGCACCTTAAAGCAATTTAAAGCTGATCGGTCCAAGCAACCTAAAAATGCTATGAAAGGCAAATAAATTTACATGTACTCGTAGTACCATACCGTAATAATATAAAATATACAGCAACGTGACATATAAACAGGGAAATAAAACAACGGATTAAAAACAAACGACAAACCCGATAAATATTAATAGACGCGTAGATATCTTTACAAATGTTACAATAACAGGAAGATATCATATCAATATATATTTATCAAATCAGACAGACAATACGGAACAGCGTGTGAGCCACAACATATCTACAAAACCACACACAAACCAAGCTTCGTATACGCGTGAGAGACAAAGGCGAACGTTGTTGAATCGGCCCGAACGCGGCTGTGGGGCGTCGGACGAAGCTGCGGACGGTGTCGAGATAGATATGCATCGACGGCGATGATTTCGGAGGGGTGGCGATTCTTGCTTCCTCGTCACGGTGAGGATTTGAATGGGTCCACCCCGGCGTTTTTCATTTCGAACAAACTGAAAGTTCTATATAGGTACTGTACTGTACATATTGATATAGTAAATGTCAATTTGTAATTGAAAATCGAATACGCATTCACTTTTTGGGATGTCAACAATATGAACAAATTTTTCGGCAGCTTGTAAACATAAAGAAAATATAAATGTAACGATATCATTTTATAAAAGCAACAATTGTTGTGTACGCATTACGGAGGGCAGGAGCCTAGCTATACGGAGGCAGGGACATTTGCATTTTCTCATTGTCAAACGCAACATGAAGATACCTTTGCACGATTTCCTACCGACCGTGGAACAACGAAATAACCTCACAGTACACGCATACATTAGTTCACAGCTCGGCGAAACACGTTTTCATTAAAACGTATATACCTACATGCAGGCGACAACAGACGTGGAGGGTTGAGCGTCGTGCTGCACAATACCCATCAATACAAGCAGATGTATGTATGTATGTATGTGTATTATACATATTGGGGTGGGCGAGTGGGGAAGCGGCGTGGTCCAGTGAGACGCCCGGTCACGTATAATGTGTCGATCGATAGCGGGCGCCGCGGGGCGCATGCGTCGGCCCTCACCCTACCTCTACCTAACACGTGTCAATGTTTATTTACGTTCCCCGCACGTACACCGGGCGAAATGCACAAACGCCCGCAAACTGTATCAGCGTACAGTCGACGACGGAATCTGTTCAGATGGACCGCGCAGGTCCAAGCTTTGAAAGACTTGCGACTACTAATTTAAATGGTATGCGTTGGTTTTTAAGATGCTAAAATTAATGCATAAAAATTAACTAACTGTTCCATAAATTCATTCTTTATTTCAACCCTGTAAGAAATGCAGGACGGTATCACATCTGATTAACGTTTATAGTAAGAAGTTAATATTTTTATATGATAAATTGAATTTCAAGCGCTGGGCAAATAAATTTACATAAAGCTTTGTACACAACTATTCCGTACGCTCATTAATACGCATGTATCGAAAACAATCGCATAGATACGCAATCGTCGACCGTGACCGTGATATGTTTCAAAGATGTAACATCACGTTTGTTATCTCCGAAAATGTAGGCAGGAAAGGATGTTTAAAAAATACCAACACAAAGTTCTGGATAAAACGTGTATTATGAAAAATTACTACATATCACATGTCTAAGACATGGAAATTTACATTTATCTCTGCGATACTCTTTAATGGGTGAATCGAAAATACTGTGAGTTCTTCATTTACTGTAGGTGTTTCCTGTTACATTAAAAACAGCTGATCGTGTCCATGGACATTGAATTCTACGAAACGGACTACCTACATGAATGTTAATCAATAAACAGGTTCTAACAAAAACCCCACATAAAAGTAGTATAAAAATATTATCACCGTACGCAGCATATACACACCGAAATAACAAAGCCGTCATTCGCAAACTTTTGGGCCGCTTCTGTGTCACAGCCCACCCTTGAAACGTTATAAAACAAAATGAAGTGCCGTGGACTATACCAAAACACGTTACATCACGCCGCGTTACAAGCGCGGGGCGGAGGGACATGGATCGGGGGCGCGGGGAGGGAGGGGGAGGGGGGAGGGGGGACGTGGGTCGTGGCGTATCGATCGGTGACGTCACGCGCCCGCTCCTCGTCCTGGCGCTCTACGGAAGGCAATTACCAGGCGGTAGCCTTTTATTTAAGTGTATTAAGTTCAGGGTGGTGATTTTACATAGGAATGAGATTCGTAGTGGAGCACGCGATACTACTACGCATCGCGAGTGACTTCGTTTAGATTTAATCACTACAGTTAATACTATATAGCTTATAAGGGTACAACTCACTAGGACATACTCATATTATTAAATGCAAGTATTAAATTCAAAAGAAAGTATTAAGTCTAATGCAGTTGCTGAGGAAAATCAACATTGACTCTTACCGACCAGACAAATCCGGTACAGGCCGATGGGCGAATTAAGCCTGAAAACCGACGGGTATATATTGAAAGAATGTAGAAGAAGCAGGTACCTTGTAAAGGATCCAGCGTGAAAGTATGATAAAAACATTTCCAAACACATATAACTTAGGACTCTAGGATAGACTTAGGACCTAACATGCTATATTAAGGACGCACTTGTATCTGTGAGATCTGTAGAGAGTTTCCATCTCATCATTTCCACATGCCCATCTGTAGATAGTGCCGCTCATCTTAGGCTTACCATAAAATAAAAAAATAATAAATACAAAATTAATATTCTGATGGAGAAAGAAAACATTTCCAGATCCCGTGCCAGGATATAGGGAGTCGTGGGAGGACTGGCGCTGGCAGATCGCGGTAACCCACATGCCCAGCGTAGGCTCCCACGGGAGGAGCAGTGGTACCGGCAATAGGCTGAAGATGACGACTAAATATAGTACAAATATACCAAATAGTGAAACAAGACGCCGAGAGTACAGCTCGAGTGTAATTTTACGATGCAAGCTCTAATGCGTGTGATGCAACGGCCCTCGAGACGGGCGCCGCCTCGAGCACGCTTCGATGAGCCCGGAGGACGGCGATCGATATCATATCGCGGTGAGACGTTCACATCGTTGGATGACGGGTGCCGTTGATTATAATCAGAGGAGGCTCAAATGGAGTATTATTATGTCCTCACACCAAGTCTATTACGGGGTAAGAAAGATAGCACCGAATGTTTTTAACCTTACAATACTACCGTTGCTTTTTCTGTATTTAGTATTATCTTCATTTTTATTGCAGTACACAATAATAATATTACCATATATATTTTAAAGTCATCGCGGTCATGTCTATTATTGTCTTAGATGCGATCTCCAGGATAGCAGCTTAGAAAACATTTAGAAAAATAAGTCCTTTGCTATGTTTAATAACACATAGACCTACCATACTATAAAAATCGGTCAGTGATAAATGGTTACTTTTAATAATACATTTTTTTTGGGTATGTACTCTCTGCCACACACGTTTATACACTGGAAAACATATGCAACCATTGCTAATAGTACTCTGCATTTTTTCCGTATTGCATCGACGTGCTTTTACATTAAACCATATATATAAATACAAAACCCTGTACTACGCCAAACTCTACAAAAAGCTTTACTTCTGTAGACCTGTAGAGTCATAAGTAAGGTTCGTATCCGAGCTGATTACTAACAAAAATATATAGGTACCGTATTTAACAGCATACACAGCTATGTAAATGGCAATTCATTTACATTCCATTGTGATGTATTGATCGAATCGAAGTCATCTCAAAAAAGGCCAGCTTTAAGCTGGCCTTTTTTGTGTTGATGGGTGACTTTACATATAACATACAGTAATGAAAAGTTTTAAAAAGGATTACAGACATCGGATCATTAGCAAGTAATCGTCAGACAACATCATCTTTACAGTGTTCTAGGTATACATAATTAGAACATTGTAGACATATATATTACACAATAAATTGTTTATATGCTATACAAACTATGCTATTATTTCTATATATAACCATGCTATGGAAATTTGGTTTTGTTTGTCAGCAAATAATCTAATTTCAAAAACTTCAAACATATTAAGTATAATAATATATTCCTTAATATACTTTAAAGCCTTGATTTATTTGTTTTACGAAGAACAAACACTCATCATAACATTCGCGGCGCCCTGCGTAACAGGAGCGCATCGTGCTTATAAATTAATCGGGACGCGGTGCCCGAGATCGTGATGGCTGTATTCCGCATTTCGTATACGAATCTAGACCTATCGTAACGTCGGCGAGTCGTTTACCCCGAGCGTGGGGCGACGCGGCCGCGCGGCGGTATCGAGCGGCGCGCCGCGCGTGCGCCGCGCGGCGCGCCGCGACCCCCTCGGCCGGCGGGCGGCGCGGCCGCGTCATTGTCGCAGCTCAATAAAATTTCACGTACAACATCGTTGCGTCTACATTACACACGGAAGAATTTCACTGACCTTTGTTCGCGATACCTAAGCGTTCTGGGGTGTGCTAAGTTGCATCGGTATCTTATTTAGTTAAGGCTTTACGATCCGGAATAATTTTACAATAGTATAAGATGAGTAGCAATAATACTATATTTTATTATGAAGTACCTAAACCGATACTTCATAACCAATAACAAATATCCATCAAATAACAAATAACATATTCGACAAAATTCAATAATAAAATAATACATTCGATCAGTTTGGTTTGTTGCAAGTTTGGGGAAAATATTGTATTTGCACAATACATATTTTGATAACCACGCCATTTTAAAACGTATAAACAAAAATAGGTATTTCACCTTCAGTCAGTAGATACGCCGGTGGATGTTGTTATACGTGATTGTTTGCTGAATTTCAGCTTTCTGTTGTAACGCGAAATTCTTATCATACTGTGATAAGCATTGATACCGTATCAGTCCCGCAATAAACATGCACCTGCAAAATTTCACCCGAAAATAATTCAAGTGCTCTTTGTTATAGGAAATGTAACGAAAGTTTGAAAAGAACTTGAAACTATTAACGTATTTGAATAGGACAGTTATTACAGATATTAGAATACTAACGACATTGAATAGGACAGATATTACCTAGTACTGACTATACTCATATTTACACATGATATTAACGATACCAACGTTCCATATAGATCTTGCAGTCTTATTACTAATTAATGCTTAATAATGGTATCATAAATTATTATTGGCCGCATTAACTTACGATGAGAGTCCTATTGCCAGAATACTTTTTTGTGACAACATACATACATATATGTATCTATCTATGTATACTTGATGCCGTTAGCTACTGCGATAACAAAGCGACCCTTTTCTGATTTGCCGCACAGGGTAGGCGGGGAGCATCGGGTGGCCAGTGTCTCTCACGTGCCGTAGCGGTGTATTTGTTTTTTATTTAAATATTTGCCGTTATTATTCGACGTCGACAGTAATTGCGCAAAAAGTCGACGGTCACACTGTGTCGATTGCAAAATGTTGTTCAACATGTTTGCACAATGTAATGTTCCATTCTATTTGTACAATACACATAACGCACCGTCAGCTTGCCGCAGTAAGACATGATTGCAGAATACAGTTCCAAGTTCTCTCGTACTCAGAACAGATTCATATTCAAAAATGGAACGTTAAAAATGATAGACAAAACTTTCTGTAGCTTGCTACGAACACATTTAATATTGAGTAATCTAACCTTAACGCTTACATAATTTCTCCGATTCCCATCAATGAATATTGTGTATTTTTATTACACATTATGTAAAAGGTAATGTAATATATATTTATGTACACATTTTTAAGCAATAGGCTCACCACCTATTCCATAGTGGGACGTACTACTCTTCCTCTTCGGGCATTACAGGCGTGATGTTGCATTCTTGAACACCTATTTTTTAATCAAACAAAGCTCTCTCAGTAGATAGGTATTCAGAAACCAAACTTAATTTACTTATAATGATTTTAATTACTGTTATTGACGTTATACATTTTCAGTTTTAAATAAGCGATACCCGTATTGTTGTTGCCATGAAAAGACAATAGGACAAGAAAGTAAATAAAAACATACAAGTAGGTAATATATACTTAAAGATCAAAATTTACCATTTATTTGTCCGTTCGAAAATTAGTTCAGGTTTCACATATTAGGTATCATATATTTGATAAAATTACGCGCCTTTACCAAATTTACTTATCGGAAGCGAGAGCCAGGTTTTTTAAGAAAATATCATATTTGAAAGTATTATACACGCAGTCGAGATGAGGTAGTTACGCTGCGAATATTATTTGACCGAGCGTTCGTATAATACGTAAACGTAACTTTACACCTATAATTCCCGAAGAGGTAGGCAGAGGAATGCAGAACACTCCCACGTTCCACCGGTTACGTTTACGTCCCAATATGTAGGTTGTGAGCCTATTACAATACGGATTTACGAAAAATGCTTAAATGTAAAAATAATATAGGGCATGCTCCGTTTGGTAGGATTTCAAGAAAAATTGGCTACTAAAATAACGACTAAACAAATATAGATTGCTAGTGTCGATATATACAGGTCCCAAGGAAGGCCAAGTTACCTAGCCTGACGAAATAAGTTAGTTGTTGCCTAATGGAAGGTGAGGAGAGTACTCGGAGTTTTGAAGCGAACGGAGGTAAAGAGAGAGAGAGTGACTTTAGGAAAAACACGTCTACTCTGTAAGGCTAAAGATATTTGCATTCCGTGCTCAGTCCGCATGTCTGCCTGCATACCTATAAAAACCTGACGTGATGGTAACTTTTTAAAACATTAAATTCAATATTTACATACGTCAAATAAATGTCAAATCTCCGTCAATGGTTGATGGCTAAAATTACGATACAAATATAAAAAAATCATGATACATCATTCAAAAATGTAGGAAAAAAAATCATTAATTTCACTGAATGCATCAGTCAGGTAAAAGGCGCAGTTCCGGCAAATCGGTTGCAGTGTCTGGGGTCGCTACGCCGACGATACGCGTCGCGCGAATATCGATCGGGTGCCCGTAGCCAATGGGCGTGTGTGTGTGGCAGCCGTGTGGGGTGGCATTGGCAGGAGGGGGTGCCTAGGGGCTGCTGGTGCAATTGTTTGCAAAATCCTGGTGCATATACACATATTGTGCTGTATATCCATACTCGTGATATCGCTTGTGCTCGTACAGATCAACGTGGAACCGCGGATCTTTCTAGAATTCTTTACTATAAATAATGTTATATTAATTGCTTTTTTTTCATATAACCATTCACTATAATGAATGTGTAGCCGTTCGTATCTAAGGTATGCAAATTGTACTTAAAAATGAACAAAATAAATGATGTCACCACGCCCGTATATACACGAATCTGTAGACATAAGAGTTTCGAACGCTACTGCGATCTGTTATTATATGTTCCGAAATCAAATTGTGGGTGAGTAAATGAAATTAATTCAACCTTGTTGTTCCATGTTTATTTCGTAAAACGGCACATTGGGGCAAATACATACACATACGTAGTGCATTCAATGTGACCCGAGTCGAACACGCTACGCTACAAGATTCCCAGCGAGATGTCGTGTTCCGGGGAACGATAACCATCTCACAGGGGACACCTGTGCGAGGCAGGTGTGCATGCATTAGGGAAATGCATTTAATTGAACACTAATGCTATAAAACGTAACTTCACGCCTGTAATCCCCAAAGAGGTAGGCAGGCAGACGTTTCACCGGTTACGTTCACGTCCCACTATGGAATAGGTGGTGAACCTAAGCCATGCATCTGGCACATATCCAAACTCCGAACTACTATTAGAAAATTTAAATTAGAAAATTATGTAGTGTTAAACTTGGGAATCGTACCCGGAATTCCCGATCGATTGCAATCAACACGACCAAGGAGGCAGTCAATAATGCTATAGTTCATATATATGCAATTTGAAACTTATATACAATCAGTACGGCCGGATTCTGGGGAGTATTGATTAGCGCATGCGTTGAGGAATTCCGCATATTTCGACGGCTTTCAATAGTTTAGGCAGCATTCTCCAGTGACCGGCGGCTCATAAAGTGCTTTTTGGAACAAGACCGATGCGAAATATCTGGATTAAACTTGTCTGTAGACGTTTGAACAGAACCATGATTCAATTTTTATTACGTATATTCCTCTAAACGCTTCCAGTGATCAATATTTGTTACATAGACACATTTGTTTCCAATGTCAACTAAGTTTGGAATGCAAGACCTAGTAACGATAGCATTTGACTACTGTTATGCACATGCATACCCAAAATATGTGAACATACATGTGAAGAAATATGTCGATACCCGAAAGATGAGAAGTTAAAAAAAATCCGGGACAAATGTAATAGTTACCGGGATGAAGTAAATAATATTCATAAAGTGAAATGAAGTTGCATTTATTCTATTCTTGCGCTTGTGACAGCAAAACGAATATTCCTAACTGACTGCCCACTGAATGTTCTTTTGACTAGAAAACATTTCTAGAGTGTCACGTCACGTAATTAAGACTCACTCACCAACATCACCCGCTAGAAATTGTTCATGAAGCTGGTAGTCAACAGACAATGCAGGGGTCGATGTCACCCCCGGGATCCTTGGCCGCGTTCCCGACGTGACCCGGTCTCAGCTTCCACGCCCCGGACGACCTCCAACTGAACGTAAGCTCAGCGGGCCTCTTATGTTTAAATGTCAGAAAATAACCGCCTACGTCTATTGGTCGCTTGTATTGACTATGACTATATATTATTACGAATCGTTTTAATGTGAAACTGCCTAATTTGTGAAAATGTAAAAGTCACTCGGTTATTCCATATTTTATTTAATTACATGTAACTTTTTTTTTACATGTAACATTCACATATATATAATATGTTGTTATCATATGGTGTTTTCAGTATGTCGATGTAATAAATCCTAACTTGAATTTCTATCCATTAATACTTGATTAAAACAATATCCTCTATACACTAAGGCAGCACCTTCAATGAAAGATATATGGGAAAATCTATTGTCTTCGTATTACTTCTTAATAATACTAATAACTATAGCTGCAAAAAAACATACATATGTTTACATAAACTTTGACGCGGATAATTAGTGTCTAACAACAATCACAGCATAAACTATGTAGGCGTAGCATTAAACATTCATAGAAGTAAGTACGACAACTACGTAACTACGTAACATCACGCCTGTAATCCCTGAAGGGGTAGGCAGATGAATAATGCAAAACATTCCCACGATTCATCGGTTACGTTTACGTCCCACTATGGAATAGGTGGTGAGCCTATTGCCACGAATCGGGCGCATATCCAGATTCCAAACTACTAATAGAAATTCTAAATTAGAAAATTTTTGTAGTGTTCGACCCGGGAATCGAACCCGGGACCTGCAGATCGGCAGTCGCAACCTCAACCAACACGGCCAATGATGCATTACGACAACGTTACTTAATAGGTAATTAATTTATGTCACTTAATAATTTTTAAATTTAAATTTAAAGCGCCCTTTAATTTTAAGACAGGACAAACCAGTGCGAATGAATCCTAACAAATATCACCTTCCAATGAGCATCAACATGTGTAACGCACCGGGAGGCGAGGGTGCCTGCGAGCGTCGAGCTCGGTGCGAGCGACATCCTCGGCCCAGTCGGTGGCCCGTTTGGCTGCGGCCTCGCGGCGGACCGTCCGCCGCTCGAATACGATTCGATGACGACTGCTGATGGAGGTGAGAGTGCGGTTTGTATCATCTCGGACGGGGGTGCTGTGGTACATAAAGCACCATCAACAGTAATAATAACATGACTAATTTGGACGGTACTGATGAGGGTGCCGTGAGCTTCGTTCCTCGCGCGTGTTTTTCTCGATCAACTTCATTTATACTTAACTAAACTATCGATAAAATGCACAAATTCAATTAACACACTTTGGACACACATTGAATGTATACACGAAGAATTAACCAGAAAGAGTTAACGTAAATTAAGCTCAACTAATACACTGGACTTGCGAATAGAGGCTTGCGATGTTCAGGCTTATTTTTATGATTTCTTGTTTTAATTCATTAACGTTCACGTTTTCAATAGTGGTAAATGGTTGACGACGAAGATTGAGATAACGGCGATGTTGATAGATTGATTGTAATTAAGGTACTTCCTAAAATAACGAACGTTAACGTTATATTAACGTTAACAATTATATTAACGTTTTATAAAATAGGTTGAATCTAGAACCATGCAACAGGTCACATACACTAATTACCAAACTTTATTAATATAGCAGGTATAGATAACAGTAAAATTAAAATTTCAGATAATGTCAAGTTAATATAATATTTAAAAATATTTAATAGTATCATTACTCGGGTCGAAAATACATAAAAGCTGCCATATGAAATTATTTAATTCAACACAGAACTAATCGATAGGAATTGTAAGATAATTGATATGAGATTAAAAGTTCAAATATAAAACAATGGGTATAATATTTATGAAATTTCTGTTTATTCTATAAAAGTTCTACTGAAATGTAAAATATAAACACTACCCAAATGGACGTATTGAATTTTAAAAGTCGATTAAAAAAAAAGCATTTTATGTACAAAAACAGGTCGCACATCGAAAGGTTGGCATAATCGAGTATTCAACTGCAGTCGGAGCTAGGTGACAACAGCTAATTAAAACTCCGCCAGCGGCGCCCAGCATCTGCACAGATCGATACCCGCACGCGACCCGCCCGCCCCGGTCACTCGATCCTTGGCCCCGTTATCCCGCCCGGGGCGCAACTTCTCTGCTCGTCGTTTGTTTTATGAACAATCGATACTACTATATCGATAATGCTCACAGTACTTAGTACTCATTCCAACGACAGACAGGAGATCACCAAATGCGTTTTGAGTACTTCAGGAGTGATTACCACCTACCAACCGAATTGCTTCGCAGTTGTCACCGCATGCGCCAATATGCGACTAATTAATAAACAGTAGGTACTCGACAATTTTCTTCCTGGTATAAATAATGAGACGCAGTAGAGCTGTTGTTCACGTATTATTGTTTAGGTAGCTGGCGAACGGTGATTCACGCGAGGGTTAATTAACGCTCGCGATATTGGTGCCCGTTGCGGTTTGCCTGTTTGTGTGGCGGCCGAGCGCGGGCCGGGCCGGCTTTCAATGGGCGTGAGCTAACTAACGCTGACCGCGTGATGTTACAATGTAGCGGTGGTCGACGTCAGCGGTAGGTGTATACAATAATTTATGTGCGTAAAATAAAAACAATAGATGCCATTGCCACGAGTTCGTGCTTGGGTATGAATGTTTTTCAAGTTCAACAAACGTAATTTTAATAGCAAAACGTCGCTCGCTGCGTTTAGGTATGACAAGGCTACCAAAACAACGTAACAGTAAATAGAAATTTAAAGTGGCTTAAATAGAAATTTATAGTGGCGTATACAATACATCGAGTAAATTATAAATACTTAAAAAACACTGACCGTTAAAGCAATCGTGGTGGTTTTCAAGTAATTTTATGCAATATAAACGTTTATTGCGCAACACAAGACTTACGAGTGCGATACATCATTCACTCTATATCTGTGCTTACTTATGACTCGCTGCACAATAAATAGCATGCACCCTTTCCTATTCTAAGAATGGGTCTAGCGATGCCATGAACCCCTCCCACGCGTGTGTACATAGGTGTCGGTGTACACTGCGTGCCCAGGATGCGTGCGGTGATAAGAGATAACAGCGGCCGCACGTCCGTGCCGCGCAAACGGACACATCCCTCGGAGAGGAGCTCGACACGCAGACATCGGGCGCGACGGCGCGGACGCTCGTCAACGTGTGTCCGCGCCGACACATTGTCGTTACGTCCAGGTATTCAGAAGATTTAAATGAGTTACCCTGTAAAAGAAATCTTCAGATGCTTACTTAGAAAACTATGGTTTGATGATGAATCACATATGCTCATTGAACTCATACTAGCTAAAGCTGGCGTTATGGCAACCAGACACATGTGTGTATAATCATATATGTACTCATTACACACATATGTGTTTTGGGTGAACATTGAACACTCTGCATAAGGGTCCAACGCCTCGGTCAAATTGACACAAGAAGCGTTCCAATTGAAATATGACTAACAATATGAGAAAGGAGAAATCGTTTTCAGGACTGCGGCACTCATATGTCGGTAGGCAATCCCTTAATACTGCATTCACAATAGATGAACCTGACTCATGGTCTAATACTCATTAGTTGCTGCTGTGAGCTATCCTACTAATATTATAAACGCTAAAGTTTTGTAAATATGGATGGATGTTTGATACTCTTTCATGTAAAAATTACAAAATGGATTTTAATGAAGCTTCACAATAATAAGAATAACACAGGCTACAATATATAAAAATTTTCTGTGAATTGTCGAAAATATCAAGTACAAGTAAGCAGGACATGCCGAGCTGGCGTCCGCGTTGCGCCCCTCGTCTCTCACCCCTGGCTCGCCTGCTCATCTTTTATGTTTGAATATTTAATTTATTTCTTTTCTTAGTGGAGCAACGTATAAGCTAGTTTTTATCCTAGAATTCCCACGAGGTCAGTATTTATGCGGGAAAAACGTTGTTAAACACCGATTTCAACGCGGGTGGAACCGCGAGCAAGTCTAGTATGAAATAAACGTTAGGTATTAAAAGTCGCTGATCAATTAAAAATATAACAGAAGCGTATGTTTTTCCTCATTGATATCTTGTATGTTTTGTACCGTGTATATACATGATATATACGCCACTATTGCATGGATAATAAAATTGATGGCTAAAATAAGGTTATGAAATTACACAGTCCACAATTGACTTTAGGTAGGGTCACTAAAACCACTGAGAAAAATGTATTACATCACAATCTAGGTAGAGTAGGTACTCTTGTACGTTTAGATTCTACAAGTTAAAAATCCCGCAGACTAATTAATACAAGTAAGATTGGCAGTAGCGTTCTTAAGTGAAATTCACACGAGTAAATGCACTTAAATGCTTTAGTGGCTTTCGCGACTCTTTTATGCGATGCAAATAATAGAATCGATTAAATATAATCGACAACACCCAACAAAGTCAAGTAGAATTGGCAGCGAGTGGATCATACATACATGTGTGTGCCACAGAAGAGTTATTTTTTAATCTCGCATTTTTTAGGCTTTATTTGTGTGAAACGGCGAGTTTTGGGGTTTTGACATACGAAACACGCCTATATATAACAGCAGGTCGGTCAATAAAACCAAGCGGACGTATCACGCGACTTTATTGACGACCAATAAAGGTCGAACCGCGCCGACCACGCATCTAGCTGCGTACATTCGTCCACCGTATCCAGTTACGAACAGAACAGTAATGCTCACTGACGGTAATATTTACATACACAACGGTTAGCAACTTTCCTCGAGGAAAACCAACGGACGACCTAAATCGAAGCGTCGCGTCGCCGAGTTATAAAACGCTTGGAAAATTATGCTATCTGAATTAATGTATATGTATGTACAGTATTGTAGGTATTGGTGTTCTTTTGAGGAGGAAACTGTGTGCGTGTTCTGGCCGCATGGGACGTTACGACTACAAGTAAACTGCAATACAAAAGTATGAAGTAAGTGAGCTCATTTAATTCCTTGTCAATAATTCCGAGCTGGGCTTCAACTCCTTCCATACGTCGTTCTTGCATACAAATTTGAATATGACGACATAGCCACTACCCACCCATGTACAGTTCTAACAATATACTTAGGAAACTGCTCTAGAACTTGACTGCCTGTTTGGTCGTGATAGTTGTAATCGCGACAGCCTGTCGAGAGGTCCAGGATTTAAATTGGTCCGGCATTATTTGATTTTTCTAACTTACACTCTCTTGCCACTGGCTCGGAGTCTGAACACGTGCCCGGCGTACGACAATAGACTCACCACCTACTCCATAGTGGGGACGTAAACGTAACTATGCTACGGCACACGGAAAATACTTATACTAATCTAGAGAACCTTTAAACTAGTTATTGTTGAATAACTATCAACTGTGACAAACAAAAGGGGCCTGAGATTCTCTTATATCGCGCTAAACGATCTTAATATGTCTTCCAAGGTAACGTGATAGGTACACGCGTTGAGGCCTGTCCCCGGGCACTCGTACGCCCTTGAGGTAGCAAATATATAGCCACAATTAGAGTAAAGATAACGCTCATTACACAACATCGACATACGAACCGCTGTTAAGTCGATAAACAACCCGGCTGCGTATTTACATTATCACTCAACGTTGTACTCGGCGCGATATAAATAACTCCATGTATCGATGAACTCTCGACTTGTAAACACATTTTTTGGTTCGATTATACGGAACACGGAAGATGCGGAGGTACAATCGCGTCCACCTCGCATCGACCGCGCGTCTTAACTGCGTAGCTAGCAATAAGGTGTAGTAGAATATCGACCATTATCTCCGTCATCACCGTCATCATCAATCGTTGATCATCACTCTTTCATCGTTCCATTGTTCGATATGGAAAATAGGAAGGGAAAGGAAGGGAAAATAGGCTGTTGTGTGTCCCTCTGGCCAAACGCGACTTTGCATTCTTCATACAGTTCAGAGAAAGTGTAATATTAAATTATTATATATTTATTATAATTTTGATACAATTAAAGATATTCAATGGCTAACTAAAAAATCATGCATATGAAAAAAATGCTCATTAGAAAAACAACTGTTAGAAATTACAAACTTTTTTATATTACATGAACATACTAATTGTTTTATTAAATATACATTTTTTTGTAAATCAAATATACTAAAACATGACGTATTAATCAAACAAACTCAAACTAAACGTTCTTCATTTCCGCACGAATTATTATTTGTAATATCTCGCGGATCTTAATAACATACAGTATCGATTATTATCTTGTGTAACAGCAAACATTGCATACGCTACACAACATACGCCCGATATAAGCATCCGGTTGGACGAAATCGCACGTCAACAGCAATAGGTTAGTACGGGGTTCACAGCGAGATACGGCGAGTGGAAAGTTCCCGGTGGCGGTGATAAGCTATCGGCGGGCCACGCGGGCCGGCCGTGGTGACGCGGCGCCGTGTCGCCGGCTCCGCGCCGCCGCCGCCACCGCTGCCGGACGGCCGTGCGCGCTCCGCGGTCATCCGGATGGCTCCGACCTTGGCAGTGACTTTACTTATAACAATGATCCGCAGTTCGTCGAGGTTCACGATTATGTCATACTTATTAATTATAACACCACTATCCGGCGTCATTAGCGTTATAATGTACTCTAGTTACATATTGTAGTGTTGATTGCCCAATTTCATTTGTGGTTGATCTGTCCTGAACGATTCGGAGAGGAACGAGTCTATTAAGCGGATACTCAATTCACAGACCAATATCTAACACACGCAATAAATATTTCAATGTACTCGTACAATGGACTTAAACTTAAGATATTTATTAAAGGAATTTTAAAAATCGAATCACCGCTCCAACCGCAAGCGATATCCTACATTTACGTAATGGAATAGATACAGTTGACGATGCAGAGTTGTTTACTGTAAACAAAATGAACGTAAAAATTCATGATTACGATAGATACGGAGCCGTCGCATTCGACAAACGAATGACAAACGTTGATAGTGATAAGGCCTTATCACGGCTAAGAAACAGATAGGCGCTGGAGGAGCGGTGAATGTGGCAACATTGCCAATGTTTTGACATGCTTAACCCAGCCCAAGTGCGGCATACGGCGGAGAAATGGCGTCAGTTGATACAGATGGCAATAGGAGACAAACTCATAATAAAAAATCAGATTTAGTTTTATCAATCAATTTCTAATAATTAGATAACCGAGCAAAGATATCTTGAAATAGTTAATAGGTTTAAAAAAAATTAAATTGTTGTCGAAGATGTTTTTACAGTTCAAGAATAAATGTCGTTTGAATAAAATCAATTGTATAGATATTTAGGAGTTTTTTGATATAAAAAAATTATGGTAATTTTTTGACAATATCATTCGATGGTGTTCCAACTTGTTTTTTGCGTTTAAAAGTTAGTGTGTTTTCAAAACAGATCGATTAAATTGTTTAGAATAAAGATTTTAAAAATAAATATCTTATGACAATTTTTGAAACAAAAAAAAATATAACAAATTTAAATGATCTCTAAAAGCACCAGAACAGAGGGTGATAATTTAAATGATATCTTAACATAAACACTTCAATTGATCATGACTATTGTACCACGTAATGCACAAAACCTAACATAACGTTTGTAATCCCTGAAAAGGTAGGCAGAGGAATGCAGAACACTCCCACGTTTCACCGGTTACGTTTACGTCCCACTATGTAATAGGTGGTG
>DWEI01000453.1:0-21823 GCA_018245875.1 Mysoria ambigua
CAGCGGAATATTCCACAACAAACAAAAAAAACACCTCGCGCACGGTCGACGGTGCCCCCACCGATGAGCACACATTGGCCGGCTACGCTTGGAAGTGGTGACACGCACCTCTCTGCGTCTTACGGTCACCATCGCGAGCCGAAATAGGATCACAATCACCATCGCGAGCCGAAATAGGATCACAATCACCATCGCGAGTCGAAATAGGATCACAAAGCGAACATTTCTCAGCGTCTATTGTTTGTGTTTACAACTTAATATGTTCTTGTACAGCGGTTTTGTTCAGCTCGAGTGTCCTTTAAACAAATGAGATGAGAATTCAATTAAAATTAATTATGAAAAAGAAAATAGTTTGGGTCCGTCAGCAGGACAAATCTTCTTTTGTCCACTGACGGCGAGTGAACGTTGCGCTCTATTCATAGCTGATAAAAAACCGTAATAGGTGACAATTTAAATATCGATTTAGTAAATTTATTACAATTATAAACTTACAACACAATTGAAAATTCACTATCGTACAGGACAAATCGAGAGCATCCAATGTACATGAATGATGAGTTTCACTATCGTACAAGCATCTATTAAAAGCGTGTAAAATCCCTAAAAGCTAAGGGCATTTGAACGTAGTCCTCGCGGGCTCCAGCTGCTGCGTATTACACCTACTGGAACTATAATAAGTAAATTCTTTCTGACACACGCTATAAAATTCAAAAGATGTTCGATAATAATCCCCCAAAACTTCATAAAAGAGATTTTCGTCGCATAGCTGTGTCACCTTTAATCTACTACTACTATTGTATTGTAGTGTACTACTACTCTATTGTAGTGAGAGGGCTATTTAATGTAAGATATAAAAATGTAAATAAGTCAAACCACGTCAGAAGGCCTTATACCACTACACATGATTACCGACATCTTTCCCACTTGACCTAAATCTGCATGCAGATGTATGCTAAGTAGAAAATACGTAATTTATGCTAAACATTCCGCATTTTAAAAGAACACTTTGGTTTTGTAACTTTAGAACATTGTACGCACGTACTATGCACATCTTTACATTTTTATATCTGTGAAAGGTTAACCCGTGTACTTAATACACTAAAATTGAAACACACATAAAAACGCGCGCTCGCACCCATTCAGGCTCGCACGCACGCATACGCACACACACATACACTAAAGCAATAGCACGCACACGCTCGCACGCGCACACTGATGCACGTACGCACAGACGCACACTCGCACAGAACAAACCACGTAATATAAATTGCTTAGTCAAATGCGCTTTGGTCTTGTATCATATCTATTGTGTACAATGTACATTATCATTTGAAGGCAAAATTAAAACAAAGTTGAGTAATTGATAAACAAAATATATTACTTAATTCAAATCTCTTATCAAACAGTGCACCTGGCCAAACAAAAACATATCCCGAAGCAATCTTAGTACAAATACAGATATAAATTGTCAACAGTCGGAAAATTCTCTGCAAGCTTTTCATTGCTCAAGAGCTCACGTTGAGCAATCAGTCTTGGCTCTTAAAGCAACATGCACTTTTCTTCGCTTAAGTTTCAAAACATAAATTTTATATAAAAGAAAGACTGACTCCTGAAGTAAGCTTGTGTGTGCATAAGTTTTTTACTATTATTATTATTATTATTATTAATATTACACTACACCGCCCTAATGGTCCCTTATTATGGTCCCTTACAATACCGCCTGTAATTTCTGTAGAGATAGGTAGATGAATGCAGTATCACGCTTCATCAACTATGTTTACGTCCCATAGTAGAATACATGGTTAGTTTATTCCACCGGGCACCGATCCAGATTCGCAACAACTGTTAGACATTGAAATAGACTTCTAAAAAGCCTAACAAAGCTAGCTAAGAATAGTTTAGTGGTTTCACATTTTGTTTTAGTGATACCAGAATTCTAATTTTATTAAATACCTGTGACTTTATAAAGTAATGTTTTTTTTCATTCGATATGATTAAATACAAAGGCGCGTCTGGTCGGTAAAAATAGTGTAATTTCGCACTCATTTCATTTGGCATCACTATCTGTCTACCCGTGAGGTATCTGGCGGGAAGTATGTAGGTACGTAAACACAGTGTGAAGGAGTAGATCCTGACTAAACTTCATCACTTACACGTGCTCAGACTTAGACAGACTGGTAATGATTCTAATCATTCAGAAAAGATAACATCACAGCTGTAATCCCCGAAGAGGATGTCAGGGGTCTGTAGTATACTCCACGTTTCACAAGTTACGTTCACGTCCCACTACGACATAGGTGGTTAGTTTATTTATAACAATATTTAGAAACACAAATAAAATAACGCAACCGTATTAACAGTACGCAACAGTAATTAAGTTCCCAGTACAAACAGTACAATACGAAATATCTCATGAGGAAATCAATAATCTTGCAATTTCAATAAGGAAAAGTCATATCATCATCAATTCCTTATTTCGGGTCATATAAATCTGTCTGTACCCAATCTAAAATAAGATCGAAGTTCAGTCAGATGTTAAAGATACATTATATTATATCTCTTGAACTTCCGCTTGAGAGAGATATATTTGATATCCTCTTTCCCATATACGTACTTACGTACAGAATTCAATCGAACTTGCGCTTAGTTGATAGGTTTGGATACTATACGTAACGTATATGCATATTGTAGAATTCCATTATCATCATAAAATTTGTTCTTCAGCCAATCAATCTGAATGAATGAGTAAATAAATAGCACTTGTATGTACGTATGGGGCTGGCGTAAGACTAGCATTTTTGTGGCCAACCTTTAATAATGCGAACTGGATTGAGAGTCGTGGCTTTAAGACTTTATCATTGAAGAGTTGTAATAGAAGAAGAGTTGTAATAAAAGAAGGTATAAGTACACAACTTTGACATTGATAGCGTAACGATTCTTCTTAATCAAGGGGTCTTAGGTTCAAAAACTGCCCTCGATTCTGTCATTAGAAAATTATTACAGTATTACACAGTATTACTGTATTACTACTGTATTGAACCGAAGATAAACCTGTATACATTAGCTCTCAAAATTGGCAATTAATGGCAAATTGACAAGCAACTGGAATGGCAATATGTAGCCCACATCGCTTGAACGACCGATAGCTGACGGCGAAGAAAGAACGTCAAATGACTATGATTGCTTTCCTATCAGGTGGTCTGACGATCTGAGGAAGATAGCAGGGTACTGCTGTATTAGATATGCTCAGAACTGAGAAGAATGTTACTGGTTAGAAGAAGCCTTTGTCCAGCAGTGAATCTTCAAAGGCTCATGGACTGGTGTACACATTAAAGTTTTCCACGGTGTTCTCTAAACGTGTATGAAGCCGGCCATACCGCTCTTGGTTAGCATGGCCGGTAATGGATTTAAACCTCACTGGAAAAGAAAAGCAACCACATAAGTCCAATAGCTATGTCCAAAAGAGCGACCACAAAAGGTTTAATGATTTCAAGTATAATTAAGAATATGTTAGCATATACAAACATGATAATAAATATATACCATACATACTATGAGGATGAAGCACTATATAACTTGTGCTTCAACTTTGGCCACTCCCACTTACCTCGGAACTGCCGGATATTAAAGATCTTTCATTAAGTAAAATTTACCTTAACGCTCCATAATGAATGCTCTGCCTTACATTATTGATGTATTGAAAGATTCGGTAAGTTTGTGTTGCAAAAAAAATCGTTTAAGTAAAACGTAATATTTTCAGAACGTGGTTTCTATGTTCTGCGATAAATATCTTTGACGAATTCTAGTAAAAGTTAGTTTACGATAGCAGGTTGACAAGAGTTTTCAGTTATTTTCAGTCACGTCTACGAGCTGGAGTATGCTGGTAACAGTTGCTTTACTGCGTTTGTATCAAAAACTGTTTCTGTCTAACACTCTTATTAGAATCTGTGACTTACTAAAAACACATAAACCACCAGACCTATTAAATAAATTCTGTATGAGGTAGGTACCAGATGCCAAGATATATAAACAAAGAATTAAAAATAAAGTAAGC
Organism: Mysoria ambigua; assembly: GCA_018245875.1. Taxonomy (NCBI): domain Eukaryota; kingdom Metazoa; phylum Arthropoda; class Insecta; order Lepidoptera; family Hesperiidae; genus Mysoria; species Mysoria ambigua. Next base: position 4,055 of record DWEI01000453.1, read on the forward strand.
ACTTTTCTTAGTTTATTTTAAGAGCAGAACTTAAAAGTCGAAATAGTTTTATTCAATGTTATCAAAGGAATCATGAGAAATAAAAAACTTATTTTGACTTACACCGTTCGAGTTTTCAACTTGGAAACTAAATGTATATTTTTTAAACTTCTGAAAGCGGCGAGCTGCACCACTTAGCAATTCAACAATCCAAACTTTTTTGTTTCGAAATTGAAGTTTCAAGTCGTCGAAACAGAGGCATACTCGCCTAGAATTGATCGAGGCCCGGAACATAAATACGGAGTGCGGTCATTTTATGTTCTTTGTCACATAATTTTTTTTATTATTTTTCTTATTTTGTATTAGGTAAAACTAACATGACTGGATTAGGGATCACGACTTTTCATTGTAATGGCGAATTACTATAGATATCATCAGTCATTGTTCTTATTAACACCGTGTACTAAGTAGTGCAAGTATCGCTAGCAGAGTTATTTCGAGAATCCTGTTTCACGACGGTTAAATATGTCTAGGAGTGAGGAAAACTACTCGTACTGCTGCTGTTATAAAGACGCGAAAAAATGAGTCAAAGTGACAGGTAACTCACTAAATAAGAATATTAGGTAGTATTTACTGGTATAAAGTGATTTCGCCTTAAAAAATCTCGCTGATGAAAATATATTATGATAAATATATTTATAAGCTATTTATGGTGCAACAGTAATATCACATAACGTACATTCGTTGGGTGCGTTTAATATAATGAGACCTTCTCGCTTTGAAAGCACAGGAGGATCCAAAAGTTATATAATATAACTGCTGATGATGATTACGTTGATGGAGGTGATTATGATAGTGTTGTTGATGTTGATATTGATGTTGATAATGATTATATTGTTGATGACTATATTCATGACGGTTACAATGATGATTATTATATTGTTGGTGATCATTTTGATGATCACAATAACATAATTTGTCTAACAGTTATCTTTCGTATGGTCAATGCTATAAACATCTGTATTTGATCACGTGTAATATTTACATTGTATGTTTAGTCAACCATTATAATTTTTGAATATTGGTCTTATTGTTAGTGTTACTGCCTACAAAATCAAACCCAACTACAACATTAAAAAGTCAGCATAATTGCAAAGTTACCATTATGTAGGGCGCTAACATTTTCTCTATGGACCACACAAAAATCCTGACCTTAAAAAAACTTGTTAGTTTCTGTATTATTTTACGCACCATGATTTTATAAGACCCTGTATAATTCGACTACTTTATTGTTTAAAATATTAACGTTTTGTAACAAGTTAGCACTTTAAACATTAATATTATTAACTATTATATAATTATGCCAGTTCGTTTACGAGGTGAATACAGAAACACGTTTCCAATACGAGTATCTCTATACTTACAGACCTGACGCGAGCTTCCTAGCGCAATACATGCTTTTAAGGCTAATACATTTATCGTTTTTGCCGTTCAAACAGCAAAGAACCAGTTCTCCACGTTCAAGGTGGCATATCGTCCAATCAATACTTTCAACATACTCACATTGACAGAGTGTACTTCACGTTACAAATGACTCCGTAAAAGGAATACTTCTCTTTTCCCGTCTGTACCTCTGATTCTAAGTGCTTCCATTTTTATGTAGGACAATTGTAATATACATATTGAGCTCATTAAGAATACTAGGCTAGATAATGGAAAATCGTTGAAAAAGTTATACGCTCGTAAGGAATTAAGCGCAATAATGTGGTAATAGAAAAAAGAAAAGGAAAACTAAAATAACATAAATTGAAATGTGGAACAATTGCCTTCGATCTGTAAAGGGTTGTTTGGTATTAGGTGTGAGGCGATGTAAACACGTGATAATAATAAAAGTTCCAGTTAAGGAAACATTATCTCGGAACCTGTTCCTGGTTGTATACTGCTTTTATTTTTATTACAGTGTTTTATTATAATAAACATTACAGACATTCAAGTATAGGTAAACACGACACCCGCCAATACTGTTCTCAGATCCAGCGTCAGCTGGTTCGTATCAGACAGGAATCAATAGTTGTAGGTAGGATTTGAATGATTCTGGTTGCTTTGTTAACCCTATATCTTGTTGCGTCATACTTTATACAGATCAGATTCAAGGTTAAATGCATTTGTTGTAGGTAGCAGATGACATATTGATAAAGTTAATTTAATTAACATAATCATTATATTATGTTTAACGCATACGAACAGCAAAATTATTACAATCTAAAGGGAAAGAATAAGCAAACAGAAATTACAAAATGGGTATTATATTAGACAGTAATTTACAATGAAAGGAATGAATCAGTTCAGTTAAGAAACATATATTTTAATGTCGAATTTTAAATACAGAACAAAAACAAATTCAAGGCTTTCAAACCTCATACATATATATTATGAAGCATAAAATCCAAGCAACCCCAAATAAAGCGTTTGACCACGTGAATCTATCCCCTATTTACATGAAAACCGAACACACATTGCTGAAATATTCATACGCCATTTCTATCATAAATAACTCTATTTACATAACTCCCTTTTATATCCCACTCATTCCACGTTAATTTACAGGCTTCGTGACTGTAGCAACGGTGATGAATATTATTATTATTATTACTTTAACGTAACATAGGCGTGTAATCCACAAAAAGGTAGACAAAGGAGTGTAAAAGAAACGATTAAAGTAATATACACGCAAGTTTCACGTGTTAAGAAATTTTAAGATAACACTGAAGTACTAAAAATGTATAAATTAATCAATTCGCTGTAAACATCATTATCAAATATAGAGAGGTTAAGATTTTTTATACCTTTTTAGCCTTATCTAATGATAAATAGAAACGAAGGGACTAAGGAAAGTTATTATAAAAATTAAGAATTTTTCGTAATATTAAAGATTTCGCAATTGTTTAATTCGTAAGCTGGTGAAAATTAACTGGAATAATAACACTTCTTTCCTGCCTATATACCAAAGGGATAAATTTAGATTTGTGTTTTTCTACAATGTACATACATATGCCCTCCTGAAGCACGTAACTTTTTACTTACATTACATATACTTGTTCTGTGTAAAACCGTGCAGTGTAAAAAACTTGATGGAAAGCTACCGTTGCAGTGTTACAAGCTCATGGGTCGTTCTCGCCCAAGATTAATTGAATGTTATACATCCTCGACTCTATTTACGTGTTGGTCCCGGGAGCAATTAATTTGTTTCAGCGTTTATCTGTTACGCTGCCGAGGGGCTAACAGACGAATTACACGTGGTATTTTTTAATTTAAATGAACATTAAAAAAATATTCTTAAATTTAATCTTTTCTTCATTTGAAATTAAATCACTTTTCACCTTTGTTATTTATATTATCTTTCACCTTTATTTTACTTGGAAATAATGATATTTCTAAATTCTTTTTACTATAATGTGGCGGGATAAGTTCATATTAAAGCATTTGTAATTTTACGTTGTATTGTAAGAAATGTGAAACTTAATCGAGTTCATAATATTTAAACTTGAATTATAATTTTGTTAAACTCAATATTGCCGTCGTTAATCTTTATCGGAAACCAAAACCTATCCGGCAGACTATGTACCACTTGTTTAAATTCAAGCAACGTAGCATATCAAGGGCTCTCCGCTGCTGGAAAGTAAGAAGCAGATGATTTTAATTTTAAATTGCCAACTGTTACAAGAGTTTTATGATATTATCCACGAATTTTGCTAGTCTTTTATTTTTTTTTATTATTCACACATGTTATTATGACGTAATCATAGTACACACCCACTGACTACTAATGATTATGTCGTAATCATTATCAGACTATTGCAATACATTGCTTGACATAGATCTTGCCTGAGGGTTTATGCTCATAATCTACATGCTGAACAGGCTGCTTGGGGCCGCAGTGCACTAGTATCGTCTAAGCTGCTGGCCATAGGCGGTAGGAGATTTCGCTGTGCGTAATATCCTTTAATAATAATATTAATATAATTCGTTAAGATTAACGTTCATTGATTTTTATACTTTATTTCTTTTTAACCATTAATTATTTATTAAAATCTAATTATTTATTAAACGCTACCATGGCATAAATATTACTTGTAAAGCAATTAATGGAATATGATAAATTGCTGAATGTTGTATAATTCTTCAACATCATTTAACACTAATGATATTTTAGCTATACCTACTGAAATAAATTCTAAATATATGTGTGGATTTAGTTAAAATGCATTTTACTTGAGATATGTAAAGAAAATTGCCGATCTAGGTGTATTTCATGAAAGAAGTAGTTTAACTATACACAAAATACCATCAATTAATATAATACAGACAAAAAACAGTTGTAGTCATCAAAATACCTATATGCAAATATACTATTACGAATAGCACGCACATGCATATGTAAATGAAGTACTCTTATATATTTTTTCGTATACTAATTTGCGGGACATCAAATTTTACAAAACCTCATAAAACATTTTAATAAATCAAGATAAGGTATATAGTTTATAATGTAAATCGAAATTTAAGCTCAAGTACTTTTATTAAACATAAAACTCACCCGCTCTTCAACATCACATGCGAATATTCATAATTGAACTGAAAATCACATAAAATTTATGAACTCATCCTGACATCCTGAAAACTGAACAAATTAATCTTGAGAACTGTCCAAACTAATCCCGAGAACTAAATTAAACGCGGGTACCGAGTTAAAGTAGGTTGACGGAGCATCGGCTACGAGCGGAAACGTCGAGCGGCTACAGATAACTGACTACGGCGTAGCGCCGCTACGAGCAACAGGCAACACCGCTACGCGCGCTAACCGCGGTTTGAGACCACGAACTCGAAATGCGAAATGCATGGACTGAGATTGCGTTGAAACTGTTGTGTTCACAGATTAAGCAACTGTCAGAAATTCCACTACCTACTGGGCATCGTGGTTGTCGCTGATAAAGCTTGTTTATTTAGCTATGATCGAGATATATTAGAAAATGTTATATATGACAATAGTGTTACCGTATTTCTCGGAATTTGATTACACTTTTTGAATGTCCGTTGTTATGCCTTACCGTTTAATTAATAATATACAATTAGTACTATTTTCTTTTTTTTGTTATATTAGTACTGTAGAGAAACAGTCAGAATGCTTAGATGCCATGTAAATATATCTGAAGATTATGTCCGAAATGACTTTTTATATACTACATTCTTAAATTAAAGTAGATTAATAAAAATACTGCTTCGTAGATATGTGTGCCTGGGTTACTTCTTCATGCTTTTGATACGGAAATTGATTATTTTTCGTATTTATGATTAATTCTATAGTCTATAGCTAGGACGTAACGCCATATTAAATAGATAAGGGGTCAGTAACTCGTTTTGCAGTTGGTGAGTTTTTAAATTTTCTCATGTTGAAATGTTTTGTTTGGGCTCTTTTGAACGAGGAAAAAAAAGCTCATCGATTTTTTTTTAATACAGAATATACATTAGTTGTTGGAAGTAACATATTGAAATACACAATAATTCTGCGTCACGGGGGAAAAGTTCGTGCTAAAAATACTGTTTTTAAATATTTAATAGGCACCGTTGTATTGAAAATTTTTAAGTTTATTAAAATTGGTAGTACTTCATTAAAATAAAATATAAAGCACATGAAATTTAGTAACATTTGACAGACAAGCTAGGGTCCCACTATTTACTTTATGCATATGGGACCCTAAATATATGGAACCTAAATATAACCACCTAAAATACGATAAATAACCTCCCTAATAAAAATAATCTAGTGAAGATAAATAACACTCTTAATATATATGGACATAAACATAATTATGTAACCACTATTTGAGTTTCAATCTGATCTCATATTTTCCAATACTGTTTAACGTGCTGCGTGTTAAGTATCGTTGAAAATTTTCCAGTAGCTGTCGGTGTAACTAAGAGACTGTCCCATTCCAAACCTTGTGTTTAAAATATGGAATAATCCCCATGAAGTGGACATATCCCATATTATGTATAATGAAGATATGAGTCCGATGCATGCCAATAGGCTCACCACATATTACATAGTGGGTCGTAAACGTAACTGGTGAATCATGGGAATGTTCTGCATTCCTCTGCCTACCCCTTCTGGGATCACAGGGGTGAAATTACGTAGTATTTTAATTTAAATACTTCTTCTGTTTCATAGTGTTTTTTAGCTTTATTGACGATTTATACATGCATAAAACTTCTGGATAGGTAAAGGATATGGTTTGTATAAAAATGTATCTTGGGATAGTATAAAACATGTAATTAAAAGTATGAAGATATGGGGTATGCAAACATTAACGCCCATTGGTATTTCAAGGGATGTAACTGATACTTGCGCTTATAAATCGCAAAAAGCTGCTTCTGAGTACGAAAATGTACCTGAGTTTTCATTTTCTGTTTTCAATTCAATTCAATTCTTGAAATTTAGTTTGAAATTTCATATTATCACCACAACTTGTACGTCAAAGTGTCCATATTTGTTTGCCCAGTGTCTGCAGCGTGACCAGGCGTCCAGCCAGCGTTAATTAAATTGTTCCGGCATGTCGGTCCAGCGGACATCGACCGAAATATTTAACCCGTGCGCCCATTTAATTTTAAGGTAACCACTTTGCCCTACATAATCTTAAATTCCATTAACAACATACAAAAAAAAAGTTGTATGTAGTTTGACATATTTAACAATAACAATTTATAAAGAATAACAATTTATAAACCGCTTTTTTTGCCTACAATTCCCACGCTAGTCGTGTGGGTTGCGGATTGCAGAGCTTAGCTTACTAATATTTTGAAGGATTCAAATTAAATAATAGACATGAAAAATTACAGAGAAGATTTGGTTGGACAGAAGATTCGATTAGAAACATAGTGTATTAGTGTAAATGTTACAACTAGAGACAACCGGAGATAAATGTACATGCATTTTTTAATTAGTGGACTATTTTAAGCTTTGTCTGCTGACCGTGCTAAAATTGTGTGTTTCGAAAAGAAATAAATAAAAGTACAAAAAAGTCCCCGTAAGCTCGGCCAGCATTGTGAACGAAACTGCTACGTTTTTATTACTCCAGCAGTAATTTCGCCGACTATCCGGTGTCCATTGGCCAGCTCCAATTAAAGTGTTTTAGATGTCCAGTGAATCGGAGAACTGTTAAAAACATTCTATTCCGCAACGACCGGAAAATATGCATTTCAAAACTGAAATATTTTGAATGTAAATTTTTGAATAACCGCACTTTTAAATATAAAACGTAATTGATACAGAAACGTTCATTTAGTTAAATGACAAGTTAACTGAGATGATTTTTTTTTGTTTTAACACAGGGTATTATTTTAATTCCTGAACTCTTATACAATTCGTTTAGGATAATTATATTATAATACAAGGATTGGAAATTTTGATAAGACACCGACAAAAATTTTAGTTTATATTAATTTTATTTAACATAGGCGCTATGAGTGTTAAGTATTAAATAAGTTGATTTTCCGGTACATGTTAATCAGCATTTGTAATGTAGGTGCTTGCTCTGTCAGACCGATATCTCGAATAAAAAATCCGCTTCAATAGCACTTTGTTTGTTGTACTAAATTTTTATACAAAGAATAAAATTTACACACTCAAAGCAGACTTTTTCATGGAGCAGAAGAGTAACATAAGAACAAGCAACAGTTAATAGGCAATGTCACTCACGAACACATCTGAATGATTATAAATTGGATTGCAGAAATAGGACTGTTATCATCAAACAGTACATTTTACTAAGCGTCTTAGAAATAAAGAGAATTGCACTAGTTGAAGATTATATGGTAATAAAAATATGGGAAAAGCATTATTGTCAGACTGACTAAAGAAATCTACTTGAAATTTAATCAAAATTTGCACAACAAATTTTCTTTCGCTCGCTAAGTTACTAGAAATTTTATGATCATACCGAGATATTCACAGAATTTTTTATCTCCACAAGGCGGAAGCATAAAATCTCAGACAACTTAAAGTAAATGCAAGAATATTTTTCACATAAAATGTTAAGTTACGAAATGTTCTAAGTGTAACTTTAAAAAAGTACTTTGTGTGATGGAAAACTTTTAATCGTTTGAGTTTGTAACTTTTTTTTCTTTTGTGGGTCTGTTATTCAAAGAATATACAACTATACCATAACTATTTAAGAATTTCAATAACAATAAGGCTTTACGAACGAATACAGATGTGTCGTGTATATTATAAATAAACAAATTAATATGAATGTAAAAGTAATATTGATTTAAGGTATTGGTTACAATGCTTTCATATATAAACTTTTACATAAATTTACGATACCTTGTACATCCTTAGGAACGGATCACACTAAAAACGTGGCGATGGTGCCGCCGGAGTCGAACCACAGAGCGTTCCACCACCAATAAATGCGGTTGGCTCAGACACGCTGATGATTCGTTTTTACCTTCACGCTTGTATTCCCCGAAGGTGTGGACAGAGAAATGTAGTACACTCCACGATCCGTTCACTACTCTGGGTGATTATTTAATTCGTAGCTTAGCCGCAGCTAACTGAACCAAGTTATCACCGATGATTTGATGTTATCAACATCATCAGAAAATCATAATGTTTCATATACTATAGACATATTTATTTATTTATACTTATGTAACACCTAAAAGTAAGGGCGTACTCAATGCCTGAAATCATTATCTCCTAGTCAGTAGTATACAGTAGATACAATGTATGACATTGCAGGTTCTTAATAAATTCTGCTTTAAAGTGAAACGACGTTTTAGTGCGGAATACGTGTACAAAGTAAGCTTAAGATATTGCAAGGAACGACATTCTCATCTCGATTCTCACAGATGCAATATTGATGGCACGCCCGCTCGCCCGCCGAGAGTACGGAGAAGCCTTGTGGATTAAATGAACATTAGGTTGCTATTCTCGCCGTCCGTTTAAACTGCGATATCGTTAGAAACAAATTGTAATATGTACGCGATAAAAACCGTGCACATACTACGTTTTGGAAGTTGACAATCTTGATCCTGATTGATTGTTATGGTAATTGCACTGATCGGAACTACATTTATATACTCCGACCGATTTGTTGATAGTGACAGTTTTGTTGATAGCAACGCGTTGCTCATTGTAAAGTTGCTCGTTGCTAAAGGCGACGCATGAATGCCAAAAGAGTCGTTGAGAAAAAGAAAATGTATTTTAAATATGAATAGGATTTTGTAACATATACACATTTTACTTACAAACGTGTTGTAACAAGAATACAACCTTAACCGTTTGTCGAACGAGTGAGAACCCACAACGGTTCAAATCCCAGGTCGAGTACTTTCCGTTGACCGTGGTATTATTATGTTACAAAATAATATAAGACAAGGAAAATTCTATAGACTGTTGTATGTGTATTTAAAACATCATTATCATCACCGACTCATTGTCCCACGGTCGGATGTGGGTCGCAGCTCAGAGTATGTAGGGTACGGCGATAGTTCGCACGGTGCCTAAGTACGAGTGGACAGACTTCATACGCCTCAGAAAACAGAACAGGGAACTCTGTTTTAAGTATAATTCATCGCGGTGTTTTCCTTCACCGTTTATTTTTTGACATCACACCATTATTGTATGGTATCCAATTGCTCCCGAATATTCAAATTTCAAGTCTTCCGAAATGGGACCCTTCGTCAATGTTAGGCTGTCATTGGGCTGTGAATATTTTGTTCATGCTTTAAATATACATGGAAGATGATATATAATATACAGATGTCATTTGGGAAAGCTATGCTCATAACAAGACTACAACTTGACTCTTGGATCAGCAAAATTGATGATTACATCGCTCCGAATATGCAGTAGAAAATTACACAGAATATTTATATGCTGGGTTGTTACAGTATAGATGTCTAGATAGAGTTTAATATATATGGAAACAGTGTCATATAAGACAGTATGTATGCATATTTACGTGCGTTCTTGCATTTTTGAAATGTAGTTACTTGTTACCTATGCAAGAATCACTAAAATGTTCCTTCAGCCACCGCTTCGGTCAACGAGCCCCGCGCCAATATTTACGTATGGCAGTTTGAGTTGAATTTTGCATTGAGGTGTCATTTATTCCACGTGACATGCGAATATTTTATATCTCAAGCTAACTTTGGAGAGTCTGAATTTTGTGTTAGAATAGCTTTTGTTTGGAGCGTAACATCTTAGGACACTTCCACACTAAATCAGATTTTGAGGTAGCCAGAACCTACCTTTCCCAGGACGTAGCTGATAAAAATGAGACTATTCCCGCTGTTCTATCTTATATAATATTATTTCTTGCCAGCGCTTATAATTTGGACAATACTTTAGACCTAATCCTTATCTTGTTACCGTATCATGAAGGACAAAAGGCAGCGAGTTCTTTAATGAGCAGAATTAAACGTACTATGTACCATAACTTTGTTAAGCGAAATTGGTACTTATAGTTACTCCATAACGTCCATATTAAATTGAATGGTGATTTTTATTTTGAAATGAACCCTTACACGTTTGAACTTTTTGTGCGGTTCGCGCATTTTATAGTAAACTTTTTTCGTTGACGTGGTAATGGAGACCTATTAATAGACTAAATTAGTTGAAGATCTAACTAAAATGTGTGAGACGTAATCTTAAGCCGCTTTCATCTTAGAAAACTTTATCAAATTTCATCAGACGACTTGTGAAGATGTCGTGCCATCCAAAATTCATAGTCAGTTAACCAGCTGTTGGCGCTGGATGTAAGCTGACAGGACTCCGTCTTGCATTATTACTGTTCCCACTACGTATTTACGTGTTCGTCTAATTTAATACAGTAATTGAAGCATTAATCTAAAATGAGTTTACGAAGTTTGGCCGAAGTTTGACATGACCAACTGATCTTAAATGTTAGTACGGCAACTGCATAGCGGAGGTTGGCAGAGAAATGTGTACTCTGCTATATTTCATCAATTACGTTTACGTCCCACCGCGGAATAGGCGCTGAGAATGTCGCCATACATCGTGTACAAATAAAAATTCCGAGCTACTGCTAGAAATTTTAACAAGGAAATCTAGGTTATAGATATCCATTAGTTCCCGACTCGTTAATCGAACGCACGACCACTCGATCAGAAGTAGCCCTTGCAACCACTTGACCAACGAGTCGGATTATATGTACATACATTCTTAAGCACTTACTAGTACAGATAGTTATCAGCCCAAACACAGAATAAATACTTGTACAATCAATTTAAAAAAATGGAAGACGAAAAATGCTAAATATTCTGGCCATCTGTGGGCAGCAGCGTAGGCGGTGGGAGATGCTGTGCTGTGGGTATTGTGCAGTATAACTTCAAAAGAGGCTATTGTCCAGCAGTGAGCTCCAAAAGGCTGGTGATGATGATGATCAAGGGACTAAGCGAAGAAATTGACAAGAGCATGGTATTTTCTCATACGAAATTTAATTTCAGAACATTGATAGAATAACCTAGAGATAAAAATTCTGATTTCAGTCTTCGATTTTTGCGGCGCACCTCTTCATTTCAAATATTTATGTCTGTTTTTAAGATTTAAATATTCAGACCCATTTATGCCACCTCGGTACTTTGTGCGATAGCAGAACTAACATTGTAAGTGTAATAATTTATTTGCTCGTGTGAGAAGTGGAATGGACTTTCTTCTGAGCTCGAGCTTCGGAATGATGTTTCTGATCTCTTGAGCGCCATAAAATTTTCAGCCTGCCCAAGTATGAAGTACATGAAGTACATAAAGAAATGAAGTACATAAAGAATTTACAATTTAAATTTCTTTTTTTTTCTTACCATTTCTTTTCATGTATATCCTTATATTTTGGTCTTCTACTGTAAAATGTGTTGATTTATGGTGAATAAACTTTATTTCTTTTACTTACTCGTAATTCCCTACTATTACCGTTTGTATGTTCAGAAGCGATGATGGTCAATGACTTGAATGAATGAATGATGAATGAAATATATTATAGCTGAGTAGAAATCCAGTTTAATATTAGCTTCATAAGTGAGCAAACTAACCGGAGTTCTATTGAGGTATAAGTAATTATGTTTATCGGTTTGCACATAGTTGATATAAGATATAACAGATATATTGATAACCAAATTACTTTTTCTTTTCAAACTTTCTTCTTTCACTTTTTCAATATGAGAAGAGTTTAACCATAATACCGTCATCTGGGGTACTTCTATATCAGTCACTCTCCTCGTTCACGACTATGACTTACTTTATCATATTTAACTAATTTTATCAGATTTAGCACATGTGTAAATGCCCTTAGCCGTATAAAATAACGAGGCAATGTGTCGTAATACTTGTATATGCCGTTTATATCAACAATCGGATATAACCACTAAAATTTTACAACACTTACAAAACCCTATTCAATATAAAGCGCGGAGGTTGTGAGCATATCGAAGTGCTTCTAAGCAATCTTAGGTATTCTACACACGGCGGAATGTTGCTGACTCTTGAATCTGCAGGGCGGATACACGTGTCTCTTGCAAACGGAAGTTGCATTCTGTCCGTGTTCCTTGGATAAATATTTTATTTTTGCCTTTAAAATAAAAATATATATGTAATGAATATTATACCTATGCAATTTGTAAGAATAATACATTGGTAAAATCTAACTAAAAATATGTAATAAATAATTATTTATTGCAATCAACACGACCAATTGGTCGTGTTGATTGCAAACGCGACTGCAGATGGAGAAGTTCTTGGTTCAAATCCCAAGTCAGGCAATATTGATTTTTCTTAGTTTTCCTAATGATGGCAGGTAGTCTGGATATGTGCCTAGTGTATGGAAACAGGTAACTAATTTTATTTTATTTACATACTGTGTTCACTTTAAGAATAACATGTAAGTGATATTTATGTAGATATAAAAAAACGCAACTTCACTCCCTTATTCCCCGATGAAGTAGGCAGACATATTTTATAATTATAGTAAACTAATAACATAAGCGGGACAGCAGTCATGTTAAATTAACTACGCTATCGGGATAGAATGTATGTAAAACAGTTATCATTAGCGGCTAAAGATAAAATTAGTACAAATATAAGTGACGATAAAAGCTCCAATAAACCATGAAAACACTAAGCGGATAACGAGTTTCATGACGAAGTAACGGAGTACATGTCTAATGCGGGTTCATTATTACGTCCAGTACTTCATTTAGGTATCAAGGAGGTTTTATGTAGCTATAGGTATTGTATAATATGCGAAAGTTAACATAGTTTAGTTCCGTAAATATTTTTTTACTGACCTGATCAGTACAATTCAGGTCTTCAATAATGTACTATTTAGGTCATACTTTTTTATGTTATAAACATGTTACAATTATGTATTACTCGTAGGTGTAGGCATTTCAAATATTTTCTCTGTTCACGGATCTGATACCCGTATTTTATGTCTCGGCTAATTATAAATTGTCATAAATTCTTGTCTATTACATACTTTAGATGTTCTTTTTAAGTTAATACGATTTGATTGAAGGTCGTAATTTCTTTCCACTCTCCAGTCGCGCTCATCTTATATATTTTTTTAAAGAGGCAAAAGGAATCTTTAAAAAATACAGATCTGTTTTTATTTAACTTCCATGTTCCAAAACTAGCAATTACACGTCCACGATTGGAGAGCTTTATCTTTAGTAGGAAAATTGTATCATTGGGCACTGATATTTTTTTTTATTTTTCTACATAAAACAACTTTGAAACCAAAGTGTTCGTTCATTTATTATTTGATAAACGGATCCCTAATTCTATTGCAATAATCGATAATTATCGATAAGTCTGTTTATCAAATTATTTTAATGTTTTATAATCGTTCGTCACCTTTATTCCACGCGTGAATACAGTAAGGTAAGTCACTTTCAGTTTTCGTTTCGATACTAATAATGAACTATTTATCAATTGGAAAGAATTACATGTTATTAAAAGTATTGTACGTTCTGTAATATAAATAGGACAAATATACTTTGTTTTAAATGCAACTAAGATTGCTGAACTTGACAAGTCTTGAGTTATAACGAGATTACTGTAATAATTTAGTAGAATTATCATAAATAAACTGTATCAGCAAAATTAATAAACCAAATGAAACAATTAATACATCAAATTGACATACGATAATATAAAGATATATTATGCATATTTTTAGTTCTGATTTGTTGCTTCGAAGATACTATTTACAAATTGTATTTTGATATTAACGTATTGTTATTGGTATACTTGTAAATAGTTGTCGTCCAAAAAACTCAACTCAAAATATTTCAAGGTTGCACTACGGTTAGTAAGATAAGCGCCCATAATTGCTTTATTAGATTATAAACAATTTGATAACCTTCAGTGCAAAAGACAATTTGCTTAGAATCACGGTAAAGATATTTTTATTTATTTATTATGTTTTCATTTATTTTTTCCTGCATCATATATTATTTTTCCCTAACATATATTTAACTATTTGGTTGTTTCCAAGAAGGTAAACAGATCCATAAAACAATGAATTTTTTTTTCCATTATATTCGAAAATGCCGTCATACAAAAATATTAGAGAATTATTTAAGTTATGTATATAAACAAAATTTTCATTTGTTAAAGATCTTATTAACTGTTAACTGCATAAACAGAATTTTCATTTAGTTTTGATTTGCAAAAAACTCATTTACTGTTCTGTCCTCTTAGAATGTCGTTCCTATTAATTAAAAGAGAAATGGACCCTTCACAATTCATTGAGGCATCCTACAAAATCCTAAAATATATTATAACTCTTACAATATTTTATTTTAAAAATAGTAATTCCTTTATAATGACGTTTCTGTGGATATAATTTTTTTTTTTATATTAACATTTCACTGTGTCCCAAAAGAGATATAATAAAGTATAAAGATAATAATGAAACCAATAAAACCAATACTAAAGAAAGGTGCCATAACGTTAGCTAATGTATGTTCTAAATTTTGCAATAAATCATGCAGATTAAACAGCTCTTAGTGCAGCTCCAGTATATTTGTAATTGTATTTTAATCTTATCTTTTTTTAATCGAAGACTTCTGATAAAATAGCACAATATTTTTATGAATACGTATTGGTTCATCGATGCAGGGAGCAATAAAAATGATTAGAAATAAATATTATATTGCCTCAACGAAAACCGTTTTGCAAATATCATATTTAGGTATGTTGTCCTCTTTTATTGAAGTAAATTATACAACCGCTCTTAATTTTATATGTACTTATTTAAACTCGTATGGTAGGTTTTCAAAGGAATGAACGCGGTTGATTCCTTTGATCTGTGTCAATTCCTTCCTTTTTGAAACATTTTTTATGTAAGATTAAATCGAATAATAATTCTGAATTATTCGTTGAACTTTTTAAAATAAATTGTTTCCTTGGAATTTACAAAAATGATAACGTTATATAAGTCAGAGGTACAGTACGATGCAGAACGTGCAAATTCTTTGGGATCCAATGTCTATTAAATCAATTATGTGTATCTTGCAGATGTATTCACTATTATTCCTGGCTCTACTGGGGTCGGCGTACAGCCTTCCGACCCGAGAAATAGAGAGGAATGTGAACTTCGAGCACTACGTGCTTCCTGGGGAGTCTTACCCCACCTTCTATGATGTCCGCCTCTTCTTAGACCCAGGCAACACTACGGCGTTCTTTGGGAGCGTTTCAATTAGAACCATTCCAATTATGGACACTTTTGAAATCGTCATACAAGCTATGGAAATGAACATCGGCACTATCCAGGTGTTCAGTGATAGAGACGGTTCGGAAAATATCTACTTGAATCACACCCATGCCACTGACGATACGCATTTCCTTAGAATCAGAATGAGAACTCAGCTCATTGCTCTCCGGCCGTACATTGTGCACATCGATTACGAATCGAGGTTCGCGGAAAATATGTTCGGTGTGTATGTGTCTACTTACGAAGAGCCTGGACGTGGCCGAGTGTAAGTTCAAATACAAATTTTCAATTCATGCCAATACTATCATTCTGTATTTTGGTCGGCTACAAATCCAGTAAAATCCAATGTGCAATCAGAAAATACCCCACTGCGCATAATAACGATGTTTCATGTCACGTTATTGCTACTGGTGTACATATCATATTTTGACTCTTTACATTAAAGTCATTAAATTGTCAAAGTCTGTGTCCGTATATACAAGAAGCGTAGTTAATGTCAATTTTGGTTGCTCTAATTGATAACTGTTACATTTAACATCCGGCTATTTTAGCAATATGAAAATACCATCCTTGTTCCAGGAATCTGATTACATCTCAACTACAGCCTACGTTTAGCCGCCGTGCGTTCCCGTGCTACGATCAACCGTCCCATAAAGCCATATTCAGGACCACTATATACGCTCCTCCTGCCTATCCTGTGGTCAGAACCAACATGCCCGAGAGGACGGACCTGTTGAAGTAAATATCTAACTTGCGAACGCCTTAACATTGTCTAAACAACAAGGAAACGGATTGCTAATAGATAGATGTTTAAAGCCTAAAAAATCCAAATTTTAAAATTCCTAAGCTTCATGAATTTAGATTTGTCATAATGAGGTAAAGCACATAGCAGCGATAGCTTTTTCGTTGAAATACGACCTCTTGTTTAGGGGTCTAAGTTCGAATCGTAGCGTGAACCTCTGAAGAAAATGTGCGCTTTAAGATTAAATTTCAGTTCTTAAAAATTTGAAGGAAAACAACGCGAGGAAACCTAACGATGGCCTCACACACTTAGCCCTCGCATTCGTAAAGGAGATCTATGTCCCAACAGTGAAACGATAAAAGGGTCGGAGAAAAAATGTTTTAGAAACAACTGTTTATCAATATTTTTTATTCTAACTGATATTATAACATGATCAATGAGTGACTAATACAAATAACGTTTTGTTGCAGACCCAACGTTCCTGGATGGAACAAATTTGAGTTCCAAGATACGCTAGTTATGTCTTCGTATCTGCTCGCCTACCTCGTCTCCAACTTCGAGTACATTACTAATGAGGGCACTCAGACCCCTATTTACAACATTCCATTCAGAGTGTACTCCAGACCCAGCACTCAGGTCACCGCTGAGTTTGCTCTAGACTTCGGTCAGAGAAACATGCTTGCACTAGAGAACTATTATGATTTCAAGTATGAATTCCCCAAGATTGACAAAGCTGCTGTGCCCGATTTCGCAGCTGGCGCGATGGAGAACTGGGGACTTGTCATTTACAGGTAAATAAATCATCATTAGTCCTTCATTACAAATATTCATTACTTTACATGTTACACATTGTAAGTATAGGAATATTTGACACTGTTCTCTCTGCGTACCCTGGTAGGCACTTAGGGACTTAGCGTATAGCGCAAGATTTGTATCTACATAAAATTTGTATTTACCTATATAATTGTAATGGGTAATTCCTTAAGTAATATCTGAGGCGCAAACAGTCGAGTTAATTAGGCAAACATTTTTACTACCCGAACTTCGACTGCGTAGGTCATATTTCCTCGTACACTGGCAACAAAACTTCGTACCTTAATTTGAAGAAAGATCGTAACACAAAATTCATTCGAATGCTAAAACCGAGCCCTCGTCCCAGTGGCAATTGGAAATAACGAGCGCTTTGTGCTGACCAACCGGGAGGGAAAAAAGTTTTGACCTTTGTCATAATACGGATAATTCCATACAGATGTA